>OZ007588.1:395717641-395945141 GCA_963931845.1 Maratus michaelseni
TGCAGACGATATAATTCATTTCATAGAATTAAAAATCATCAAGATCTGAATATTTATATAACTAGCTGATACATATATATCTGAATATTTATATAACTAGTTAAGATATTTGTATGAACAGTGTCATAAAATATATACTTAACTAGCTGTTTAACCCGTTCTACGCACGGGATATCATGAATTTAATTCTAAAACGTGCGTACGAACGCACCTCGTTTGTAACGTTTGACGTACAATTTCCAACTTGTTTAACACTTTCCAACATAGTTGAGAAGTGTTTATGAATTCGGCTTTTCTGTCTGTCCGTGTTTTAACTCTCGTAAATATACTAGGATTGTCATGAAATTTTTATACATTATTGAATTTTACTATAGAATGTTCGCTATTTAAAATGAAGTATGTAGCATTAATAATTCATTTACAGAGATACACAAAATAATTTCATTACATTATTTGTCTATGGTGAAAAATCGTTTGCGATGCATTTTGAACCTGTTATGATACTTGAAACATTATGAAATTTAAAAGAATCACTAAGGTCCAATATAACTTATTTTCTATAGATAATGGATTGGGTAGGATTTATCGTTCATGCACAGATATGCACAACAGAATTCGGTTAAAGGACTGACTATGATAGTTAATTGTTAGAAGTGCTCTTTCCGCTGTGATATCTAATTTTATGTAATTTTTAGTGTATTAAGTGTTGTTTAAAAATTCTGTAGATTATATACAGGGCTGCACGAAAGATTTCGAATATGGGTAGCAATTGTTGAAAGTGGATTTTTACTGAGTCATCTATATATTAAAAAAAAAAGGAACTTGCAAAGCAAATTAAAAAAATTAATTTATTTCCATATTGTTAAGCCCGAGAAGGGACAGATATTAAAATTATTTTATTTAGTCAATGCTACAATAATGTTGCATTTTTATATTAAATCTTGCTCAGTCTATTTAATCTTAAAAAATTAAATTTAAATTTGAAACATGATATTAAAGCAACTTTAAAACATTTCATTTAGAAATCTAAATAAATCTTCAACTTTTTTTCAGTTTTACATGCATTATGCAAAATTTGTACTGTAGCAAATTCTAACAGACAAGAAACATGAGAAGTTCAAATAATTTAAAAAGTTGAAGATTTATTTAGATTTCTAAATGAAATGTTTTAAAGTTGCTTTAATATCATGTTTCAAATTTAAATTTAATTTTTTAAGATTAAATAGACTGAGCAAGATTTAATATAAAAATGCAACATTATTGTAGCATTGACTAAATAAAATAATTTTAATATCTGTCCCTTCTCGGGCTTAACAATATGGAAATAAATTAATTTTTTTAATTTGCTTTGCAAGTTCCTTTTTTTTTTAATATCTCAAGTTTTTTAATAACAATTTAATATGAAGCAGATAAGATTCAAACGAAGCAAGTATGTCAAAGACTGCACATATCAAAATCAGTATTGGTAATATGAAATATACAGTTCAAACATTGATTATTCTGTAAACAATTAAAATAATAAAAGTAATTTTTAACAAAAAAAAAATGTATATAACGGACTTTAACGGATTGTTTCTCATCTTCATAATGATAATAAACGAATCATGTTCATTTTTGCAAATAATTTTATTCCATCGTGTAAAATACATTTGCAACCACTTTGGAAAGAGACACTAGTAAGCGGTGTGTGAAAGCTATTAATAAAATCTTATGTTGTTTTATCACATAAGAAGCATAAAAATAATAATGAGTATATATGAAACAACTGTATTCTGATTTTGTTATAAAATGTGTAGTTATGGAGGATGAAATTTTCAGCAAAATATTTCTTTTTGTAGCTGAATAAATATTTTACCTTATATTGACAATTTCTTAATTTAACATTTCTGTAGAAGTTAAATGTAAACATCTGCAAGATTTTTTACAAAACGTGTACGATCTGTTATTTTCATATCGTCACAAACAGTCCATTTATTGATCTCGTTTTCATTTGAATGCACCGGTTGGTTCCTATTTGAGACCACCATTTGGCGAAATCGTGCCAAATCGTCGATAGTTAGCCAGATGTAGCTCTTTTATTGTTGGAAAGGCTGAGCAATGATATTTTTTGTGATGACGCGTTTGTTACGTACGACGTATTTGTTACGTCATCAAGTGATTCTTTATTCGACGTTTATTTGTATTTTAATGATATTTAATGATTTATAAGTTATTTAAAACATGTTTTTTTTAATACAGTTAAATAACACTTACGTCATTAAATGGTTATGTGATATATGATATTAAAAGAAAAAAAAGCATTGAAAAAATTTCATCATCTGCTTCTTTATTTAAAGCTTGATTTTTTTTTTTTTTATGTATGTGAGTGGCTACTCTTGTTACTTTAGAACAGTATAAATTAATTGATTGCCGTTTTCATGGAAGTCTCATGTTCACGAAGCGATCATACATGCGGTATAGTGATCGCCGCATTTACAAATTTCGTGTAGTTTTGTGATCTCTATACAACGAGGTTGCTGTATCCAGTGATGTTTTTTTTCGGTTTCATGTTCGCGAAGCGATCATACGTGCGGTACAGTGATCGCGGAATTAACTAATTTCATGTATTTTTTGGGATTCCGATGCGAAGAGGTTGCTGTATCCAGTGATGTTTTTTTTTCGGTTTCATGTTCGCGAAGCGATCATACGTGCGGTACAGTGATCGCGGAATTAACGAATTTCGTGTATTTCTTGGGATTCTGATACGACGAGTTTGCTGTATCCAGTGATGTTTTTTTTTTCAGTTTTGTGTTCGCGAAGCGATCATACGTGCAGTACAGTGATCGCAGCATTAACGAATTTCGTGTATTTTCGTTTTTTCAACTTCACATTAATCGTTAACTTTTACGTAATATCGATGAAATGTGTATAAAATGTTGTTTTTTATTGCTCATATCATCTTTTTTATATCTATCTTTTTAAATTTGTCAAATAAAATATTTTATTTCACTCATAAATGCAGTATCTAAAAAAAATCAACTGTGTATGGTATAATTTAATAATTCTGTATTTAAATTATCATTCTTTTGTCCAAATTGTTTTGAACGAATAAAATTTTACATTCGTTACATTGTTACTCTCGTATAAATGCAATATATTTTTCAGTGACGTTTTTATCGCTAAATTCATTACTTTTCCTATGTGTAACTATTTAAAAATTAAGAATGGCAACATTTTACCACTTGCTTATTGTGGGTTACAATATGATAAATGTAAGTAAACAATTTAGAAATCGCCAATGTGGCATCATTTTTAAAAAGCGCCAAATGTCGGCTTGAAATAGGACTATGCCGAATGCACCATTGTTATATAATGGCCTGAATCAATGAACTTTCCTTTATGCAAAATAGCAGATTTTGTTTTAAAGGTTATATTATTTATTAAAACCTTTTGGTTTGAAAATCCTGTTATAGGGCACGTAATTTTAAAAGTTTTATTCTGACCCATAGAGACATTTGTTGAAGAAAATCTGGCTAGTTGCACAAACAAATATTTTCCACAAGAATTTAATCGAACTTGACACATTTTAGTTCTGTTTTTGCAATGAACACAGGCAATGTTTTCAGTCTGCCATCGTGTTAGGAGATCATTGAAATCAACTGCATCTTCCCTCTTATTAAAGTCATGTGGAAATCTCACAATAACTGCATTAAATGGTTCTGTACTAATACATATATCTCGATAACTTGGGCACTACATTTCTACCAAAGATCTTGCTTCTGTTGAAAAAGATCTATGGCATTGACTTTTTGTTTTGACAAATTTTCCAGTAGGTAATCAAGAAATTCTAACGGGTCTTGATCAGTACCATCATGAAACTTTACATGAAGTGTTTTTCTGACTTCAAGTGTATCTACGGTTTCAATCTGTGGATTTTGCAAAGTAGTGAATATTTGTTTCAAAGCTTTTGTTGTAGGACCAGGATCAATAACTCTTTCCTGAATTTTTTTAACTAATTCTGGGATACAGAAAAGAGTTTGCAACATAGCATTTGCGTAACACAAACAATCTGTATTTGTAAAGCCTTTAAAGACAAAGTAATTTAAATCAGTAATATGGTTTTTATTATTTTTTTCACTAACAATTACTGATATGTCAGATGAAACAACCATTTTACTCTCAGGGTATTTTCTGGAACATACAGCTAATTGTGGTAAATCAGATCTGTATTCCTTTCTAAGACGATTATATTCCTTAATAGCATTTGGTGAGGCATAAACTTTACTTGCATCAAATTTAAGAAGATGTAAACCTTCTAAACTTGTGACTCTGGATAAAGCAACATAAGACATGCCACTTTCAAAAATGTTAGGACCCAAGTTAATCATTACACAATTCAGGCTCATTCCTTGACTTAATTTCACGATTTCCTCGATAATATCGTGAATATTTATTTGATATATCACTTAACGGTTCAGACAGAGATACTCTTTGTATAGGGTTAGAATACTCTTCAATTGGGCCATTTAAATCAATGAAATGCCGAGAGCAAACATACCAGTCTCTAGTCACCGTTTCTGTATTTGTTATACCACAAGCAGAAAGCCATTCGTTACATTTACTCAAGTTTTTCTGTGGTTTAGGAAAAGGGAAAAACAAAACTCCCAGCATATAGTCTTTGTAAAAGTATCGTGCATCACTCTTGCAACCAGAAAATTTGCATTTTTTCACCATGTTGAATTTTAGTAATCATCGATTAAGAGAGAAATTTAAAAACGCATTTCGTAACATCACAGGATCACTAGATAAGTAAATATCGAACATTCATCCAATTTTGATAAAGACAGTAACATCTAAATTAAAGTCCAAATACTGCTTAAAGTGATAAAAACATAACACGGAATATTTAAAATACCTTTTTAATGTAGATCGTTCACAACTATTGGTGACATCTTCGGATCTTAAAGATAAATACAATATTCTCGCATATTTTTGAAATAGTAAACATATACCACGAGATCGCATGTCCAAGGCTAGCAGGTGCTTAAATTGGCCAAAACTGGGAAACGTGAAAAATTATTATTTGTTTTTATTTTTATTGCTTCTTCAATCTATCGATCATCGCGTGCCAAATTTTAGCTAATTATTTTAAATATTCCGTGTTATGTTTTCATCACTTTAAGCAGTATTTGGACTTTAATTTAAAGACTCCACGTTTACTACATTTAGAGTTTTTTGATTGGAGGATTTATTTTTTTTACAGAATTAGGTGTTTTGAAGAAAATTTGTGGAAGCGCGTACAAAAAGTCGGAAAAACTCTAGTAAATTAACTCGTTCAATGGGATTTCCTGTGTTAAATTAACATTAGGATGTCACACTAGAAATAAATAAGCCTTGCGCTACCGCGCAAGGCTTAATTTAAAACGCTAAGCGATTTCTTTCGACAATCCGTTAGAACAAACTACTGCATCAAATTACACCATTCTTTTTTTAAATGAAAGATATTAGGACACAGATTTGTTATCGTGCATTCGTTTGTTCGAAAATTTAATTAATTAGCTGTAATTTTCAATTAAACATTTACTTCTGCTTATGAGGTCATAAAGTTGACAACTCCCACTTTTGAGGGCATAGAGTTTTTTCCCTGAACTTTGTGGTTCGCCAATCTTTTGACATTAACTAATATCAACTAGGTAATATTTTAACATTGTAGTATAAAATCTTAAAAAAAAAAAAAAAAACTTAAATAGCTAGAATATAATCATAATAAAAAAACTAAACGTAAACATATCAATATGAATAACAAATCTCACGTAAAATGTTGCAATTTAAATGATTCCAATTGAAACAAGATTTGGAGAGTTATCCTTGACGCCCAGCTAACATAAAAGTACCTATTTTATTTTATTTATTTACACACATATTCAAATTTATTATAAAACACCAGGTTGCCATACAAAGCAAAAATCGTCATTTAGGCGCCAAAAAATAACCCAGGTGCTTCTGCGATATCTGTACTGATTTAATCAAAATTATTTTGGTTGCACCGCATATTGCAAAATTAATTAAATCCATGATTATTGTTTCTTTCTCAGATTAAAAATAAGAAAATTGGTACTTCTCTATTATCCCGTCGACCACTTTTCATAACAAAAAACTATCGCCAAACTGTAACGCCAAATAAACGGGAGAACGTTGCCATTGGAATAACAAAATAAATAAATAAATAAAATACATGAATTTAAGGACACAATTGTTATTTTAATTAATGAAATAACTAATAAATCAGTAAAACATAATGAAAAATAGACGCAAATCTCGAATTAAAAACCACTTGATGACGTAACAAACATGTATAATGCTTCTGACATCAAGTAAATCGGACTGTATTTTTGGCGTTTAATTTTACAGTTTGGCGATAATTTTTTGTTATGAAAAGTGGTCGACCGGATAATAGAAAAGTACCAGAAAATTTAATTTTTAACGAAATTGAATTATTTGATCGATCGCCAATTTTGGTTCTTTTCCGTTATACCGACACCATGCCATACATGTAAATATATGCTTGGCGACAATGGTGTCCGTATAATGGAAAAGTACTCAATTTTTTTCTTAGTTCGGGCTATACCAAAAACAAACATTTTACAGGTAACAAAAAAATCGCCGAAAATGGCTGCTTCATCAGCTGTTATGACAGCAAAGTTGGATAAAATCTAATAACCTGAATTTTACAACGTTTATGCGAAACACCACAGAGAACACACGCTATTTTTATATAAGTAGGATATATTTAAACGAATAAGAGAACTAACAACCTTCAATAATATAATGCATGAAAAAGTAAACAACTAAGTGATTCAGCAAATCATAAAAATATGTATTTCTTAATATAACTATAAAATACAAAAAAATATTCTGGTACCGTAAAAAATATTCATTATCCCGTCGTCCGATTAAGAAAAAAAAAACTATATGCAAATTAGGTACTTTTCGGTTAGCCGGCGCCAATAAAGTATATATATATATACACATAATAACAAACTCCAAAGGAAAATTACTTGCAGAATCATTATCACAAAAGCCAACCAAAATCTATAAACCACATAAATTCAATACTAGAAAAACAAAACTATATACATTATATATATTTGTATATATATATATATATATATATATATATATATATATATATATATATATACTTCATTGGCGCCCTGCTAACCGAAAAGTACCTCAAATAATTCGCCAAACTGTAGCGCCCAATAAACAAACGGAAGAATGTTGCCATTGAATCTCAAAAGAATAATAATAATAATAATAATAATAATTAAGAAAAGCCCCATTTACCATTTATCAGTAACTTTTAACAATAAAATTTACAATATATTAATGAAAACAGAATCAAAAATAATCTTGGATATTTATTTATTTACATTATTTCTCTTAATTATGGAAAAGGAATAATCATCCTGATTATGTAAAGGAATGAAGAAACCATACAAATAAATTACACTTGAAAACATTAAAAATCTCCTTTATCTGCAGATTGATTTATTATTGTAAAAAAAATTCCTCATCTTTACATAAAAATTGATTAGCTTAAAACAATTGATGCGTTTCAGAAGATATGGATTTAAAACGAACAATGATTAAAGAAGACATTTTAAAAATTTTGATCAAAACATTTTAAAACTTTTTTTTAACGTCGAATTTCGACGGTGCGTTTGGGAGAAGCAATGCACATGCGCATAGGAGCTCATTCGGTTGCATTATCACAGCGGGGGGGGGGGATGTGTACCTTATTTAATATGTTCTTTTATTGACTGAATATGAGATGAACGTAGGGATATGCTATTTGTATGATACTTCATAGGTTCAGGAAATTTTCTTTCTTGCCTTGGGAAATAGGGCGGTAATGTCAAACTGATTTCCATTTTGTTTACGGATTGTTTGTTTGGAGTTTGCATCGGAAATAATAACGTAATTCACTGGGGGAAATTTTTTTAAAAATAAAATATTTGAAAGATTGTTTCATAAGCACCCCTACTTATGTAATAAAGAAGCTTATTTTACTAATATTGCTATTGTAATTTGTTCCGTCAAGTTTTGACGGGTACCATCTAGTGTATTTTTTAATTGCTTATTTAGATATATCATTTCATCGTATGAAGAAATTAAATTTCTTAATATTCTGTTAATGTTGGAAAATGTTTCAATAATTTATGCCGGATGCATGATTTTTCGTTCTTTTTTATTATTATGTCAAAATAAAGTTCTTAACTTTATTATTCACGGTTTAAATCTTTGTATATTTTGTATTATACTTATTTTTTTGCCTAAATAGTGCATGTAGGTACATAAATGGTTGCTAAATTGAAAAAGTCTGAGCATTGCCCATTTTCCTGTAAAAGTACTTTCCCAACAAAAGAACACTGATTGCTGGGAAAGAAAAATCGCTTCCGACAGTATTTTTCTATAGTATAGGGTCTCTTTATTTATATAAACACACAATAAATAATACACTGCTTCTGAATGGCACTTTATTTTATTATTATATCATAATATAGTTTTAAACTTTATTATTCATTTTTTAAATCTTCAAATTATATATACTATTTTTTAATCTTCGAATATTTTATATTATACTTTTTTTTTAAATCTTCGAATATTTTAAATTTTATTTTTCTAAATCTACAAATATTTTATGTTATACTGTTTTTTGCCTAAATATTGCGTGTAGCTACATAAATGGTTGCTAAACTGAAAAACCCGAAATATTGTCCATTTTGCTGTGAAAGTAATTTCCCAACAAAGAACATTTATTGCAGGAAAGCAAAAGCTCTTGCAATAGTACTTTTTTATTGTACAGGGTCTTTTTATTTAATATATAAACACAAAATAAATAATACACTGCTTCTGAATGCCCCTTTATTTTATTATTATGTCATAATAAAGTTTTTGACTTTATTATTCATGGTTTAAATCTTCGAATGTTTTATATATTTTTAAATCTTCGAATATTTTATATTATACTTTTTATAAAAATCTTCGAATATTTTATATCATATTTTTTTTTTTAATCTTTGAATATTTTAAATTACATATTTTTAATTCTGCGAATATTTTATGTTACACTATTTTTTACCTAAATAGTGCATGTAGCTATATAAATGGTTTCTAAAGTGAAAAACTCGAAACATTGTCCATTTTGCTGTGAAAGTGATTTCCCAACAAAGAACATTTATTGCAGGAAAGCAAAATCTCTTGCGATAGTACTTTTTTATTGTACAGGGTACCTTTATTCGTATAAACATAAAATAATATACTTCTTCTGAATGCCACTTTGTTTTATTATTATGTCATAATAAAGCTCTCAATTTTATTATTCACGGTTTAAATCTTCAAATATTTTGTATTATTGCTTTTTGTTTTGGCCTAAGACGTTCACGTATTGTCAGAAATGGTTGTTAAACACAGGTCGGTCTGAGAGTTGGCAATCTTTTCAAAGTTTATATCTATTAATTCTGCCAGGCAAAAAAAAAAAAAAAAAAAAAAAAAAAAAAAAAAAAAATTGCTGATGAATATCAGCATAAGATGAAACGGAAAATACTGTAGCTACATTGTATGACATTTAAAAAGATTATTACAAATTTTACAATGTTTCACATTTCAAACAGAGTTTTATATGCACTTAATATTATGAGTGTGAATTCAAAGACGCATATTTGTGTTTCCGTAAGACTTATTAATTTTATAATTGAAGAACTCAAAGCATTGTCCTTTTTCCTGTAAAAGTAATTTTCCAGCAAATATTCTTTTATAACTGGAAAATTAAAATGGCAGTACAGGGATTCCCTAATCATGGCTCAAGATCCTTTCGCAGGTCACAATTTCAAATGAATTAAAGATGGCCTAATAATTTAATATTTAATCGAGAAGATAAATATGCATATATAAATCTAGTAATCGCATTGTAAGATTCGCAGTTTTACACTGCAGTGTTTCTTAATCTTCTTTCTAAAGGGTGCGTAAAATGTTTTGTTGCATAATATATATATATATATAAAAGAAAAAAATCTGTTTTAACTGTCCGGATCAAAAACATGTTTTGATCATCTGTGGTTAAAACTGATTTTGACTGGGATAAAAAGATTAAAATTTATTTTGTTAGATGAATAAAATTTAGTACAACATTTGGATGGATTTATCAAAATAAGATTTAACATTAATTAATACAACATTTGAAAGGGATTGTAAACATTTTACACAACATTATACTTTAATTTCCCTTACTTTATCATTTAACACTACAAAAATTTCTAACGATAAGCAGTTATTGGAAGTATTAAAATGGTTTTAATAATATGATTACATATTATATAACTTTATATAAAAAGTTAAAGAAACTAAATCCTATTAAAAAAATAAACATTTTTAAAATTTTACTCAGAACTCGGAACTCAAATAAATAAATAAATAAATAATAAAAAAATTACAAGTAACAAGTTTTGCAGTATTAAGCTAAGACGATTCCATAGTTTATTCTGAATCAGAAAAAAGTGGAAAATAATTTTTCTACTGATGAAAAATTTGCACAACATTTCATCAGATATATTATGAAATATACAAATTTCAAATCAACATTTTTACTACTGTCCACCAAATTTTAAGTCAGAATGTATTAGTTTACACTAATGCATTAAAAAATAATAATAAAATAAGATTAGGAAAATACAGGGCTAGTCAAAATGATTGCCCTGATTACAAATGACAATAACTTAATTGTAAAAAATAATTGGTAGAAATGCGTTAAGTACATTACAAACTAGTCGGATGTGCCAATCCCAAAACTTTCTTCTATCTCAGTCATGTTAATACTTCAAAATTCGCTATCACATCTTCAATAAAATCAATATTTTTCGTCATTCTGTTGTACGTCAGCTGCTTGCGAATCGTCGGGTTACAGGGATGCGAACAACCGATGTATACTGAACTACGAAAAGTCCTTCTGGCCTGAACCGACAGGAACAGATAGCCGTCCCTATTCCTTGGTTTTACGATTTTAGCTAATTTTACTGGAAAACACGAAGGTAAAATGCGTGGAACCTAAATAAAGAAGATTCAATCCCAGTTCTCGTCAACATTGAATTTGAATGAGAATATCGCCAAATTAGTCCTCTACAGCCAAGTTGGCTTCATTTATGGCAACTTATTTTTATCGCCAAATTTGGCGATATTCCGCCAACTATCGCCAAGTTTGGCGAGAATTTGACGGCGAATATAAATATATAGTGATAAGCATATAATAGGATTAATGGTTACAACAATGAAAGAAAATTTGCCGAAACCATGTTAACTAAAACTCATAAATTAAACCCGTTTATGGATGAACTCTGCTGTGTTGTTTGAAAATGTCAGCCACCCTAAAATTTCAAACCGCTATATCTCAGCCATTTTTTAAGATAGAGGCAAAACAAAAATCGCTCCGGATTCTCCGGATCAAAGCCGAACATTTAACGAAAAAAACTTTTAGGATTTCTATTTTTTTTGAATTTGCACATCTTTTTGAATTTGAAATCTTTAAATGGCTATCACAGCGCCCCCTTCCGTCGAAATATCCGCAAATTCTAATAGAACCTGCTTGCCATAGCCAAAAACATAGAAAACAAATGTAGTTCAATTTGAAGCATAACTTCATACACTTTTCGATGTTACAATAGTGAAAATGGAACAAAAATATCGATCACAGCGCCCCCTTTCGTCGAAATATCCCCAAATTCTGATAGAACCTGCTTGCCATAGCCAGAAACATAGAAAAAAAATGTAGTTCAATTTGAAGCATAACTTCATACACTTTTAGATGGTACAATAGTGAAAATGAAACAAAAATATCGATCGCAGCGCCCCCTTTCGTCGAAATATCCCCAAATTCTAATAGAACCTGCTTGCCATAGCCAAAAACATAGAAAAAAATGAGGTTCAATTTGAAGCATAACTTCATACACTTTTCGATGAAGACACACAGACGGACAGACAGACATTTTGTAAAAGCATGTTTTTCGGAATCTCTGACCCCTAAAACGTGTAAATCCGTCGAAAACCGAAAGTCGAAAAAAATTTCGATTACAATACTTTCTTCTATTATAGATAGAAGAAAGTATAAAAAGGACAACGCTTTGCGTACTTCACAGCTGTTCTATGTGGCATTTTTTAGTCACACAGAAAATATTCCTGTTTATGGCGATATTCCTTCTTTGCCTATAAAAGTTATCCAACTGAAAGTGCACTTAGAGAATGCACTGACATGAGTGTCTATACAAACATTATTCACAATATATGGCGCAAAATGGATTGATTGGTCGATTTCATGGATGTTTTTGTATGACTTAAAGGAGCCACATGGAACAGTTATGAAGTATGAAAATAAAATTTTTTAACACAATTATTTCAAATTGGTAAAGCAATCATACAAGTTGTAAATTTCCAACTGGACGAAAAATGTCCGGGCCAGGATTCGAACCTGAGATCGCTTGGCTGAAGCGTGGCGGCTTCAGCCAAGCGATCTCAGGTTCGAATCCTGGCCCGGACATTTTTCGTCCAGTTGGAAATTTACAACTTGTAAAGGTAGTTTAATAATTAAAAAAGTATTAATCATATTTTTCATCGTATAACGTGCATTTTTGAAAAAAGAAAATTTATAAAAAATTTCAGGTGCGCGCTATACGCCGAGTGCAATCCCTCCACCCCCATTTAAAATTAAGCATAAGAATTGAGATTTCTATATTAATGAATAAGAGAAGAAGATGTGATTATTTGAGTGGACGAGAGTACGATTCCAAACGCTTTGTGGGGATTGAAGGAGATATGCTTGGCAGTAGCGTATGTCCTCACTTCGCATTTGCTTATTTTCTTTATGTTTGTACTGGTTATCGGGGCTTAGTTTCTAAAAATAAAAAGAGTGCCGGAGCTCTAATATTCTGCAGTAATATCAACCGTGGAGAATCCCTCCGTCCCCTCTACGCAGATATTTATATTTCGAACGGTATTTGTAAAATTTAAAACAATTTCTTCTTCAGCAATAATAATAATAATAATAATAATAATAATAATAACCTATATATATATATATATATATATATATATATATATATATATTTGACTATATCTATATGCATTTATATATAATAAAATATAATTAATGAACAGTGCTAAAATATTAAAATCAGAAGTGTGAAATTTTCAGAAAATACTACTCGCCAAACATTTCTTTGTAACAACTAGCAAAACACAATACACGGCGCTGTTCCGGGGGTCTCTGGGGGTGCAGTATTTATGAGCTCCGGTGAATTCCGACCAATGTTAAAATATTCACGAAAATGAAAGAAGTATAGCGGAGCTGAGATCCAGTGAGTTTCGCCGCAAATTAAGCACTGCTAGTTGTTATAATTTTAAATGGTTTTTATTTATTTTTATGCCACATATCTCATGAAGATTTCTTCGCAAAAAATGGTGTGCGCGTAATACAGCAAATATATCTGAAAATAGAAAAATACAGTCTCAAATCGTAGGTGCGTGTTATGCACAATCGTAGGTGCGCGTTAATATACTGTATTTATCTTAATCCATTTAGCTCATAAAATATAATAGGCTAATAAGACAGTGTTTTTTTTCTGTAGTCAATACAAACATTTTAATGGAAATCAATACATGCACTGCACTTTTAGTTAGTATTAAATATATGCTATAAATATATTAAATGAGAACGTTGTAATTATCATAAAGTTTTCTGCATTTATTTCGCATCTAAATATTCTTCTACTTAGTAGAAATTTACATATGTAGTAAATACTAATACCCTCAAATTCTAGCTTTCTAATTTGAAATTCCATTACATACCGGCCTTGTTGAACCAAAGGTTAAAATAACTTATTCCTTTTTGATGGATTAACATTAGAAAATTTTCACGCTGGATGCATCAAGGCTGTCAAATATTTTACATGAAGTTTCTGAAGTGGCCATATTGGTAATGGCACATTTCATACCCCGCCTTACTGATACATGGATTTACAAATGATTGGCTAGCCTTTGCACAAACCTGTTATTTTGGCCAGAAAGTAAAGATTAAACCCAGATAATTGTACGTCGCCCAGCATCGATGTTTGTTTTATACGTTCGCCGCGAGGGTAGTGATTTCATTGTCTGGATTTCTTTCTTTATATTTTTTTACGAACTTCATAAATAATGCATATCTTTATTGTCATAACGTGTTATTGATACTCCTTCCAACTGCATAAAGGTTAGCATAATAAGCCCTAATTCACATCAAAGAAAGATATTGTGATGTTCATTAGAAGTGATATTTAAGTAAACAACTACGAATAAAGAATTGAATAACAAGTTACTTTTATTTATTAATGTTTCTTAAGAAAACATTATTTTATTATTAAAATAAACTTTAAAAGTGTGATTGAAATTTTATTTAAAAATATAACGGAGTTTTATTTTCCACGAAGAATTCATCAACGTGGATTTACCTTTACTTGAAACAGTTGATTGGCAACTAAAATTTATAATTTTAATCAAATCTCTTGATTGACTATTTGTCGCATTATATGCAAAAAGTCTTTGAAATGATACAGATTTCTTAGATTAGAACTGCATTTCAATGATTCAATGAAATGATTTAATTTGACAAAACGAAGGGAATTTTACTTGATTTTAGCTATGTGATATGTAAGAACTTTTTTAAAAATGTAAATCAGAAATAGAATATGTAATTTTAAGATTTAAATTTTCAGGATTAAATTTAGATCAAATACACCTAAATTTTGTGAAAAGTAGCTGACTTATACAAAACGTTATTGAGTCTTAGACTGATTGGGAATAGCAAGATCAACGACTATGTTGTCAAAAAGCATTGACGGTGTGAGAGACAACAGGGAAGAATATTATTTATTACCATCGAAAACGATATATTTCATTTTTAATATTGAAATGTAACGACAGAATTAAGAAATTGAAGCTTTTTAGAAAAGAAGATGAGGCATTGGAGCACAGGAAACTTTTGCAAGAACTTAAACCGAAAAAGAAAGACAAATTTTCTTTATACGTTCATATGCATAAAGTATGTCATATTTTGAAACACAATTGATGTATTGCGATGGAATTTGCTACATGAATGCCTTACACCAGGGCTGTCCAACCTGGCGCCCTCTATTCACCAGAAAAGTCTTACAGCTGTATATTTGTCTTATTTAATTGGAGATGTACGGAAAATATTTCTGTAAGAATTTTCTGGTGAATATCGAACGCCAGGTTGGACAGCCCTGCCTTATGCTATAAGGCATCATATAAGCAATATAACAAGATAAAAAGAAACAAAAACTTTTAAATGTACAGAGTAGGCAAAAAATGGTCGAAACACGAACCGTCATATCTTAAGAACAGGCTAGATAATATAGAGTGTGTCAACACCGCATAGCCATGCAGGTAGTAAAACGAGCGCTCATATTGTTAATGAGGTTGTTGATGTCTATTTGGGACAACATATCCCACTCTGAAAGCACATATTTTAAGTTATGGTGTTCCTGGGAGAGGATTGACGTTGTGCCAGGGCTCTTTCTAGAAAATCGAAAACATACTCAATGGTACAACTAAGATCCGGCGAAGTTGCCGGACAATCCATACGATGAAATCCTCTCCCTCAAGAAAATCATCCACAAGTTGTGCTCAAATTGGCCTAGCGTTATCGTCCATAACATCGAAGTCTGGAAAGTTATCTCCACGAAAATGGTATCTCATGAGGTTCAAGGACTTCATTTCTATGTGCATAGGCATCAGTGCACATATACGTTGTGTATACAATCATATATATATTGAAATATTACATGCACACACACACACACACACACACACACACATATATATATATATATATATATATATGTGTGTGTGTGTGTGTGTAGGAGGGGTATATCTGACTCGGAAAAGTCGGATTTTGGTCGGTCTCGATAATATTTCCGTCCGGAAAAGTCGGATATACCCCTCCTACACGGTTTGTGTGTGCAGGATATATCTGACTTTTCCGACTCGTTACTCTCCTAGAAACAAGCTGATCTCAACACTTCCCCACGCAGAATATACGGTCTCATAACAAAGTAATCGTCTCACAAAAATAAATAGTTTGCATCACCTTAATTAAAATACTGCAAAAAGGAAAAAAAAAACCCGAGCAATATTAGCCAGTTTATAATGAGAATTTTGAAGAAAGGAAAGCTCTTCAACCATTCTTCTTTTTTCACGATGTAAGTACTTTAAGAAGTTCGGGTAATAAGCCGCAAAAGTGTTATTTCGGATTTAATATTATTTAATGTATTAAATAACTATTTATATAATTGCCTACATACTAACCTAGATATTATTAAACATCATATTTTAAGACTAAAAGAATTTCTCTTTATATATATATAATGGGTTTTACGTGTGTGCTCTCGAATGCATTGCCTTTTATCCTAACGGAATGCATTTCGAAAAAAACCAACACAGTGAAATATAATAACACATTCTAAAAATGAAATACTATGTAACGGAAGTTTATTATACACACTTAATTTATTCCTGACAAAAGATTAAAGAAAACTCCCGCTCTCATAATTCACACAATTTTTTCGTCTCGAAAACCTGTCTGATACATCTGTGTCAACAACAACAACAAAAAAAAAGACCTTTCTGTATATAAAGTAAGCGGGCGCGTTATATTTGTCGGCATTTTTTTCTGAAGAACATGCAGGAAATGTAAGATTATCTTTTTCAATGAGTCCTAATTTCCTGGATAACACAAAATTCATAATTCTCTTACATTTTTATTCATATAACCATTTGCATTTATGTATAAAAAAAAATCCCAAAGAAATGTGATTCCACTTCTTTATTAAATACAAAAAGATTTCCTTATATGTTTGAAAGTATCTATTAATTTTCTTGTTCGAAGCTAATTAGTGTTCTGATACTGGTTTTTTATTTTCTTTTAATGAGACGAGACAAGCTGGTGCTTTGGAGTTCTGTCATGGTAGTTTACATATTGGATACAATGTATTTCTTTATAAAAAGACGCTTTCAGAAAGGCAATTCAAAACTTCCTAATATCTTGCATAAAGTATGTTTCGTTTTTTTCCCCACCACTAACAAGACATCATGGTTAAATTACTGCGGAACTGTAATTCAATCATGTATTTTTATCAGAGTTGGGCAAATTTGTAATTGCTATTATCTGTAATGTAATTGCAATTTAATCCTAAGTAATTTATTATAGTTAAAATTACATGCCGTAAAAATTCTTGCAGGACTGTAGCCGGACCCCCCCCCCCCCTCATCCCATTATTTAACGAAATTTCTGTGCTTGAATGTGTGTAACTATAATTAATTACATACAATTATATTGTAATTACATCGCAGATAATTGCAATTAAAAATTTGCCCAACTCCGATTTTTATGCACCATCTTTACCGCGTGTATTTTTCGCCTTTGACGACAATGTTGCTTATTGCTGCCAATTGCTGAAAAACCGTTGTGTCATTTATGAAAAAGGTATCACGATCATGAAAAAATAACATTGTAGCAGTGACTGTCGTGATTTTGATTAGGATTATGAATGATTTTTCATTAGACGCTATTACTTTTAATTGTTCAAAAGGTTCAATTGTTCAAATTGTTCAATTGTTGAAAAAGGTGTGTTATAACTATTGTATGTAATTAAAAATGTTTTATGTAAGTATATAAGAGAGATGTAAATACTGAAAGTAAATATAAATTTCGATCACACATACTATCATACGATCTGTTATATATGATCTACTATTCTCTCTCGCTTTCTTCGAGCGGCTGATTCGCGCGGCAAGTAGGGCCGGGCCCATTGTGGAGACTGAATGGAACGTTTTAATGTAAGCAACATACTAAACATTTGGCGAGTAATTGCTTTTAAGTGTTTTAAAAAGTAGTGTTAGGTCCAGAAACTGAGAACAGCTGTTTTTACAGCGTTCTGATTGGTGGAATTCGAGCTGATATCTATCGTAGAAAATACAAAAAGCGACAAGTTTCTCGTTGACTGATTTACATGAAGTATAAACTATCACACAGTGCATTTCCGAGGGTTTTGCTCCTGAAAAAGCTGTTTATGGGGAAATATCTGATATTGTATATGGTAGAATATACTTGTGATCGCAGCTTTAGTATGCGATCATATAAGTAATGAAAGGATGTGTATAAGTTTGGAAAAAATGCATTAAAGTATGGAGTAAATCTTTTTATATTTGAAAATTTTGAATTTTATTTTGATGTAGATTTTGTTAATATAACGATATTAACAAAATATATTAGTTCAAAATTTATTAAGACAAAAATTTTGCTGAGTTAATTACGGATCACTTGTACTCGAAGTCACTTTTTTGAAGGAAGGATACAGTTTTCCGAACTGCATCACGTGGTACAAAGGTTTTTCTATTAATGTCACTTTCTATGGTATTTTTATAATACCTGTGTGGTTTCTTATATTATGACATTTTTGTACCTGCGTGATTGCTTATATTGTAACATTTTTGAGCATGCCTAAACGATATAATTTTTTGCGATGTTTAGAAAATATTTCTGAGTAGAGCAGCAAAGAGTGGGATTATACTAACGTTGTTGAATGCATGATATAAAGTTATGTATGTTAAAAAATATTCCTAAATGACTGAGCTGTAAGAAAATTTATTATTTACGTTGCATCTGCTGACTGGAGCAATTAGAACGCACGATAAATGGTTGATTATTATGCTTATACTTTCTCATTTTCATATATTACGAGAGAGCTTTTTAAAGAAGCCGAATCGTATGTTATAGTTCCATTAACTTTAACCATATGAAGCGAGTGGGTTAGTCCTAAGCCATTAGCAAGTATTATCATCTCATTATGACGTCAGCCGAAGTTTTTTGCATATTAACTGGGAGTGTTCAAGCAATTAACGGAAAACGCGGTGCTTTTTCTAACATCTGTCTCTCGATTTTGTTCAGATCTTGAAGGTTACATGCTACAGAATGTATGGCCAATGCATATTCATTGCAGTAATGTCGGTAAAATGACAAGAAACAAAATGTCAAGTAACTTCAAGTTTTTAAGCATCCATAAAAAAGCCTTCGGAGGCATGCCCATAAATGTTTCGAGACTGTTGATAAAGAATTTAGAATTATTTATGATTAGCAGACACAGTACAATGTTCTGCTAGTCTTATGCATGTAATTTGAAAACTTTTGTAACTTTTTCAGGCGTACGTTTTTTCATTGCACCAAGTTCCGTGGGAAAGAATTGAAAAGAGAAGTTTATGCAAAAGTCTGGGATTTTGAGAACTGCAGCGTCCTTAACGCAAAGTTTAATAAAACACTGTATTTTCACAAAGCTCTTCTTAGCACGATTCTTCACAAAGTTTCTGCCTGATTTTTTTCTTTAAATCTACAGTAATCCCTTGACATACGTGAGGATTACGTTCGAGGAAAACCTCGCGAATGTCAAATCCGCGAATGTTGATTCTATCTTTCTGCGCTAAAAAGGAGGGTGTTTTCATGTTAGCTGGGCGCCAGTGATCGACAAAACTTTTGAATTTTTTTTTATACTACGCTGATTTGATATAATGATATATTCGGAATGATTGTGATACAATCGTGCCACTGTAATATGCCAGCAATATCAGAGAATGTTGATGAATGTTGTTTAAAATACTTTTCCATCCATTATAAATATTTGTTAATATCGAATGTCTAAATTATACATTAAATCACGGAAATGTTTTACTCTTAACAGATGGCGGCACATATTATTAGACTTCAAAAGCAATGAAGAATTAATTATTGTGAACTGTAAGTAAGCTAATTTTTTTGTTTTACAGATCTTTGCGCAAACAATTTTTAACTTAGAAGTGATTTAAAATTTAACAATTAAGAAATATAAAATATTTGAATATAGGTTTTTAACAACATTTAAATAAAGAAATAAAAAGAAGAAATAAAGAAATATAAAGAAATGAAACTGTGTTTTTTTTTCTTGTCAGGAGGCTCCGATCTCCTAAGCTAAAATAAAAACGCATCACATTAGACTGCATAAATTAAAATTGTCTTTTAAGAGGGGTTCAGGTATGAAAACTGACATGCGCAATTACTTCTTCTGTTAATGTGTAACACATAATCATTCTGCAGTCACTTAGAAAATTAAATCTTATATTTTTAATAATCACATTTAAATTTCAAAACCCGGCACCGGACACCGGAATTTGGAATTCAAAACTGCCTTGAACCACCCGTTTGTGACAAATTTTAAACACAAACATAAAAAAAAAAAAAAATCCATGGTGGATTTGCGCATTTTTATTTAAGAAATATAAAGTTTTACAATCATAACCACAATCTGAAACTGACCAATTTCCCACAAAATACGCTTCAAAATTTCCAATTTTCTCATCAATAAATGAATCAAATCATGTTTTAACCATTTGTTAGGCAAAAAAATTTTCTGTAATAAATTATATTAATCAAATTACATTCTAAATATCCATTAATCATAGAAAAACTTTAGTAATAAATGAACCTCATCAATTAAAATTAATAAGTTTTACTATGACAACGCCGATAAATTACAATCTTTCCTATAAGAATATCAACACGCAGCCAGCACGCGATCATTAAATTACTAGCATTTCAAAGGAAAATTTCGCGTGGTACGAATGGCACGATCGATAAGAGAGTCAGTCTTCTAACCCTTAGATCCCTGGTTCGACGCTCGTCTTGGCAAAAAAACTAATTCTCCCGTGTCATGACATCAAAGTGCTTCAACAGATGGCAGCAGTAGCGCTTATTGACTTCTTTTGCAATTTTTTTCCATTTGTTTGCCCGGGTAAAAAAATAGCGATATTTCAGACATTTCAAACGTCTGAAAAATTCAGACACATTAAAGTGTCTGTTTTTTTTAACCATCCTTTTCAGACATTTCAGTTTGCAATGATGAGTTTTTTGGATACACGAAAAAATCTTTGCTATATTTTTTCAATACTCAGGTTTTTGACATATACTAACTACAAACGCTTTGAAATCATCTTTAAATTGTACATAATTGAACAGGTCAAAGATTAATATTAGTCATTTACATATTGACTCAAATATTTAAAAATATATTTTTGATGCCTATATTTTAAAGAGTGTGGGTTTTCGATTTTATAAACTAAAATTGTGTCAAAACCTACACTCAGAAAAAGGAATTGATTAAAACTACAAAACATTTTTGTTGAGTACATTTTGGTTGTTTTAGCAAAATTGGAGTAAAATTGAACCATTTTACTTCAATTAACAAAACATTTTTGCTGACGATAATTTTTTTTTTTTTTTGGAATTGCAAAAAAAAAAAAAAAAAAAAAAACTGGTTTTCAACAAAAAAATTTTTTTTGTTGATTCAAACAAAATTTCCATTGACCTATATTTAAACAAAATTTTTGTTTAAATATGGGTCAATAAAAATTTTGTTTGAATCAACAAATTTTTTTTTTTTTGCAATTCCAAAAAAAAAAAATTTGTATCGTCAGAAAAATGTTTTGTTAATTGAAGTAAAATGGTTCAAATTTACTCCAATTTTGCTAAAACAACAAAATGTACTCCAAAAATATGTTTTGTAGTTTTAATCAATTTCTTTTTCTGAGTGTAATCAAGTGTGATCAACGTCGATTAAGAAAACTTGAGACTTAAAACTGAAAAAAAAAAAAGTAATATTAAAGAGTAATTATTTCTAAAAACTTTAAAACCAAATGAATGACACCCTAAATACTTGATAAATATGGAATATTTTCAAAGAGAGAATGTTAAGGTCATTTTTCTCAAAATGTGACTTTGGGGCATTGCGGGCAAGGTAATTCAAAAACTTTTCAATATTTTTTCATTAAACTTTCAGGGTACATAGTGTATGATAGGATTTGTAAATTGAATCTAAATTTTTATCTTTTTTTTTGTTGAATTTTTTTTTCTTGGTGTTATATTGCTAAAAATTAAAAAAAATTATATAAACAAGATACAGTTTTGTTTTTAAAATATTAAAATGCTATAGATAAACAATTTTGTAAGTTCAGTGTAAGCACAAGACTCTCAAGTATAATAGTAATATTTTATTTTTATTTTTATTTTTATTTTTTTTACATGCAGAAATTCTTTTATAATCATGCGCTCAACCTGCGATTCCAATTTTCTGCTCGGCAAGTTAAAAAAATCCTATAAAAACTAATTTTTCCCGCTATGACTTAAAAAAAAAAAAAAAAAAAAAAAAAAAAAAACGAAATGAAAGAAGAAACATGCATCTATTACAGCCTTTAAAAATTATGTTTTTGTAACGTATACTTTTTAAGATATAAAATGACAAAAATGGTCAATTTCTTTTTCATTCTTCGACATTTTTAGAGTCCCAAGTCCTCTTACATTGAACGTAGTTGTATATTTATGTTATATAAAAATTTTACTTCGCGATATTCCTTTAAATTATTCTAAATTCCGACCTATTCATTATTTCCCTATTTCTTAATAATAGTTATTATTTATTCCTATTTAATTTCCCTTTAAATTCAAAACGCGTATATTAATAATTATCTTATTCAAAATCTTAATCTAACGCTTTAAGTCAATTCATAAACTTTTATCAACTATCCAATCTATAATATTCTGAGAGAAGCTAGTTTTTTATTTCGAATGTTTTTTAAAACCATTTTGTTATTTTTATTCAACGGATCTGCCTCCCCGTGTATATATTATCATTAACATTAATGTGAATAATGTAATTTTTGCAATTCAGGCGCAAATCCGAATTTTTGAATGAGATTTTTTTTCTTCTTCAAAACGTCAGAAATACTTAAATATTGAGATTATATATATAACGAAAGAAAAACTAAAAATTAATTCATTATGTTTCTTTAAGTATAATAACAATTAAGTAGTATAAGAATTTAAAAAATGTATAACATAAACAAAATTTTAAAAAATCATTATTTAACTTTAAGTAGAATAATAATTAATAATATTTAAAATATGTATAACATTTTCCAAACATTAAAAAGATCATTACTATAACATTAAATTTAAATTAAAATATTAAAAAAGGATCATTATTATAACTTTAAGTGTAATAATATTTAAGTATACAAATTTAGAATGTGATAATATTTAAAAAGAAATCATTATTATAACATAAAAAAGAAGAATTATTATTATAACTTTAAATATATTAATAATTAGGTATAGGAAATTAGAATATGTATAATATTTTCAAAAATTAAACATAAAATAATTATTGTGTGTTAAATTAACATTATTTATCTCATTTTTCAGATGGAAATTCATGCACTGAAAATCATGCTGTAAGAAATAGAAGGTAAGTGCAAAACTGATTAAAACTCCCTCCCCCCCACCTTTTTGTGCAAATAACCCGTTCACACTACTTTCAGGAAGATATCGTGTTAAAAAAAAAAAAAAAAAAAAAAAAAATTTAAGGACTAGGGTCAATGAACATTAAAAGTGACAGAATGTACAAAGAATATCTATAATGGAAAGTTAGTAGGGGTAAAGGAAGTGCTGGAAGACCCAGAAAGAGATGGTTGAAAGAGGTAGAGAAATACGTTGTACAAAATCAATTTACAAACTATAAATTAAATACACAAGATTAATTTTAACACAATTATTCAAATTGGTAAAGAAATCAAGAAAGAGATCAAGCCAAGAGATCCCTGGTTCGAATCCTGGCATGGACATTTTTCGCCCAGTTGGGAAATTACAACTCATATAAATTAAATGCCAGGGATGGTCTGCCGAAGTATATTAAATAAAGGAGGCCAAAATCCTACACGGATTGTAGTGCTGTAGTGTATGTATGCATATATATATTATTGAACAATTGTTAATTAACAATGCACAATTAAATTTATTTAACAAATACTAAATATTTAATATATAATGGGTATTAAAAATTACTTAATATAAATTGGTACTGAAGTAAAATATTTTATTTATGGACACTATAAAGTATAATTTATTTAATATTAAAGAAATATAATTTAATATGAATACATAAAAATATATAATAAATATATAGAAATTTAATATAATTAGCTTAATTTACCTTGACATTTTTTCATACGTGAGCGAATTGAAGTCCCAATTTTATTTTAATGTTTTATCAAAATCAAAATGCTACCTTCGTTTGATCTGTATGCAATAAATAGATAGAATGTTTAAAAAATTTATAACACAAATGTAAAAAAATAAGGCTTTACCACAAAAAGAAAAAGTAAAAAATCAGATTAACAATTGCAGTGAACCTAAATGTTATAATATAATATTAAATAGATATAATAAACACTTTCAAAAATTATATATATGTATTTTTTAGAATAGTCTTTGTGTTCACCATTGAATACTACTTTCACAATTTTATCCTATTCCTTTCCAGTTTCTTTGAAACTTGTGTATGGCAATAATAGTTAGATTTTTTCATACTTCCCTTTAAAATCTGTGGGTTTATCTATGCTAATACATGCTAATTTCTTCACAAATATAACTGGGATTAATTTATTTTTATTGAAAATGATAAAAAGTGCTAAAATATGATGAGTTAGTATTATCATTAGAAAGTGAATTCATATGTTTTGCGAATACGTGTTTAATTTTTTTAGCATCAGTTTATTTAAATATATTTTTACAAGTATATATTTTCGTAAGTGAATTTATCCTTCATCAAGGACATTTTTTCTTCTAATTCGAAATGTGTTATCATGCGAAATATTTTATTTAGCATTGAATATTTTTATTATGCGCATACATATACTTTTATGCATTTTCAAGTGAAGTATACAAAAAATGTTATAAAAATTTTAATTTTAAATAATTACAAATGACTTAAAATGTTTATAACAAATCACGATTCATTTTTATTATCATAATGTGTCTCATTTTTACGATTAGAAATGAGTTATGTTAAAACTATATAAAATAATATATCTATATTATAAAACAAAAACATGTCCATAAGTAACGCTGACGTCATTTTGACGGTGGCAACAACTGACCAATAAATTTTGCTTTTACTACAATTTTTTAAAATTCTAACCATCGCACAATTGCAATTTTTACACCGTCAAATAGAAAAGAAAATGTTCTTTTAAATGCAATTTGTTTGAAACTGTATCTCAATTTACTGATTTCCTTTTTACTGTTTCTAAAATAATTTTCAAGCATGATTTAAAAAAGAAATCTATTTCAGTGCAGTCCGATTAAAAAAGAATAACCCGATTACTCTTAAAACAATATAAATAATTCATCATTTCTTTCCGGCTAAGATTATAAATAACAAAATTAGAACTTCACCAATAAATAAGTAAAATAACAAAATTATTTAAATAAAATACAATTTCTGGCATGCGACTAACACGAAAGTATCGCCTTAATAGATTTCAAAACTCTATTTGAATAAATTATTAATAATTTTTACATAAAACTGTTTTTTTTTTTTTTTTTTTGGTGTTGTAAGTGGGCAATCTAAAAAAATATATTAAATATAAAAAAATCTTACTAGACTTTCCAATTAAAAAAAATTTTTTTCACCTGTAGTCTTTAACCATGGAAGCCAGAGTTAAATCCCCAGTAAAAATAAATGAAATTTTTTTTTATTGCCATTGTTATAGATTTGATACTGTAGAGATAATTTTCTAAATGCAAGAAGTTTGTATTTTTTGTCGTGAGAGTCTTTCGAAAAAGACGAAATAAAATAACAATGTTTTTTAAAAATATATATATATTGTTTTTGATTAAAAATATCTAAATAAAATGTAATAACTGTCATTTGATTATGAATGCCTTTTTCTAATTTAAAATTATTTTGTAAATTTTGATCCCGTTATGTCGGTTTTTACAAAAAAAAAAAAAATCAGAATTTTATAGTGAAATAAATTTAGACTTTAACATATGATGGATAATTGCACCATGAAATGTTATAAATTAGAATGTATTCATAAATGCACATAAAATTGCTAAATGGTGCACAAAACCTCAGATTAAATATACTATAGCACGTTACTCTATGCACAAGACAAGAGCCTTTATATGCACTTATATAAATAAATATGATGATAAAAACATAATATCTACGTTTTGAATTGCTTATGCAGTCGTCCTCAGGATTGTAAACAGCTGCAGTTTTCCAATCGTGTAATTGGTTTAAACGCAAGAAATTGTCTATCATACAAGACGCTTTCGTTTCTAGACTTTTAAATCACTTCAACCTCATATTTTATCCTGAGGACGACTGCAGAAGCAGTTCGAAACGTAGATATTATGTTTTTATCATCATATTTATTTATACAAGTGCATATAAAGGTGCTTTTTTGTGTACATCATTTAGCAATTTTATGTGTGTTTTTCAATTCCTACTATTAGTTCACACTCTCCCTATATATATTTATATATCTTGTTCAAATTTTCAATCGTTAATAAAATACTTTTTATTCATCCACTCAAGTTCAAATACATTTTACTTACCAATCATACGTAGTATAGGGTAAATCTTGTAACCGTTTTAAAAATCGATTTTTTTTTTTTTTTTTGGCGGATTTACACGTTTTAGACACTGGAGATTCCGAAAAACATATTTTTAGAAAAAAAAAAAAGTTGCCGTCCGTCTGTGTGTCTGTAAACGCTCTATCTCCCGAAAAAATTGAGATAGAGACTTGAAATTTGGTATGTACTTAGTATGTAATAATGGGAAGAAGCTTATTTAATTTCAGTAACCTCGATTATCCGGAACTATTTTTTTTCGGACTCTCGAAATATTCGTTCTGATAAAAGTTAGATAAAATTTTTCGAAATTGTTTATTTTAAGGAGTGAATATAAAAGACAATAACAAAACACAAATTTTGCATAAAGCATGAAGTTGATCGGATGATGAGTTGCCGAGATATTTGGAATCCTATTTTCCACACTCTTCGATTTTTCATGACCCTGTATTTCATCCAAATTTCAATTCAAAGATACATTTTAATTGGAAATGAGATGCTTAATCACATTCAATAAACCGCTAGTTAATAGGATTATTTTTTTTTTGAGTTATAAGGTTGTTTCTTTTACGCAATTCAGTAATCGAGCCTTCAAAGTTCATGACGTCATCAAGCCACGATTTTATTCGAATTGCAATGCATTTTATAAGTAGTTTACACATGTTTTATTTTAATATTTTACATTATGCATATCGATTATGGCTAAGTATTACGGTGGCTCCCAACGACTAGTTTTTAAACTTGTAGTGGATGACACTTGATGCTAATACAGTTTTTTCAAATAGTAATTCATTAATTAAATTTAATTAATTAATTGCATCATAAAAGCGACTAAAATAAGTAGCGACGTTTAAGAAAATGGAACATCTAAGTCATAGCGTAGTGGTCGGGACCTCCAGTTTAGTACACGGAAGATTGCGGGTTCCATTCTCATTTCTCATCGTGGCAAGGTTTGGTTATTTAAAAAGTTCGAAAAAAGAAAATGTTGGTTCATTACTTTTAATACAATGTTTTACGCATATAATACATAATAAGTTAAAATTTATCTGTTATAAGGCATCAAATAATAAAGCAAAATATTGAAAATTATGAAATTTTTTTAGCAAGATATAAATTTAGGAATAAATATCGTCAGTGGCGAAGCCTGTAGATCGCTGGAAAAAAATTTCTTTTTCAGATTCTTTTTTCATTCTGGGTTCTAGTCTAACAAGGAAGGTCTCCTTAAAGCGCATACTCAGAATGTTTTGAAAAAAATCCTAATGATACTACTCATATGCGTAATAAAGGTTCAATCAATTTTAGCTGCGGAATCCCAGTGGAAAACGTATAAAAAAATAAAATATTTTCGAGTATTTGGCGCAAAAATACGCGATTTGGCGAACACTTTTTCCTCGCCAAATGCAAGTTTTTTAATGCATTTGAAAATTCCTGGTTAAATAAATGTTTAACTGCGCAGTACTTTATGAATTTAAACTTAAACTATTAAATAGTTTATTATTTTTTCTATAAGCTTATATAATATATACAAGTTACGTGTTGCTGGAGTTATTTAATTTTACACGGTTTCACTGGCTGAATAAGTTTTAAGTGTATTTTAAAAGTAACTACCTGATTAAGAATAGTCTCATTATATATTTCGATATTGAATAAGTCATTGTTTCCATTGCAACAGTGCTTTTCTCTTGTTGTCTTCGTCTGTAACAATATTGAAGTCAAATTGACAATGCTCAGGATCGACACAAAATGTTTAGCTTGAAGCATTTTTAATCAATTTAAATTTTTTTGTAAACCGTAGAATACAGTCGTTAATTTTCTTTATATATACATATAAATGTATACGGTAAAACCGGAGTTATAAAAGTGTATTTATTTACGTTACACTTACTTAAACTAGTTCAGTAGGAAGAGTAGGAAAAGGTTTTACTAAAAGACTGTTTATCATAAGAGCGTATTTTTATTTCATTATGTCGCCAACCAGTGATAAATCGCCAAAACCACGTAATTTTCATAATTTTTTACGGACGTTATATTGAGGTTCCGAGGTTCCGCAGCAATTATTTTTATAAACATATTTGTCCTCATGAGTAGAATGTTCAGTAATTTTTTCAAATGTTTCTGAGTATGCGCCTATGGAGACCTTCCTTGTAAGTAGGAATTTACTTACATATATATATATATATATATATATATATATATATATATATATATATATATATATATTACTTGTTATGAATACATTCTAATTTATAAATTTACGACTTTTACCATGGCATACAAAAGCAGGCCTTCGTTATGTCATGTATACCGGGAGATACGCAGTACAGCTGACGGCATTTTAAATTTTAGAAAGGTGATAATGAACGTAATATTTGTTTCCCAAATATTAGTTTATACGCATATTACATTTTTTTTGTAAAATAAAATAAGCACAAATAATTACACTTGTTATAATTGAATTGGTGTCTACTCGTATCAATGTCTAATATTAATTCCTAAACCGTTAACTTTAGAAATAGAAATTTATAGTTACACTTGCAAAAATGTTTCAAATGCCGTCATATTAAAAGCTATTTACGTCAAAACAGTTATTATTTTTTTTCAAGTTATGGAATTTAAAATGTTTATTTAGATATTCAGTGTTTCTGGCACTGAATATGAAAAACGCATTTTTAATTCTAGAAAACGCTGAAAATTCAAAAATATCAAGATATTGTAACTCGGTAAGTTTTGATTGTATACAAAAATGCAATTTTTATTGATTTATGTGTAAGCATGGCGAAAGTTTTTCTAACTTCAACTTATACGACACAGGGACTGCATAAGAATTTAAATTTCGTAACTTAAAAAAAAAAATTGACGCAAATATAGTTACGTCGTAAACAAGTAACTAAAACTATTTTGGTGTAAATAACTATTAATATGAGGGAGAACAATTATTTTTTAAACATTTTTGCAACTGGAATTATACTTCTAAAAGATTTAAGAAACAACTATTGTACAACGGTAAGAGTGTAACCCTGTATATAAGTTGCTAGTGAGATTAAGGGGACGTTTCACGAATAGAGGTTTTGGCCTCCACGATCGTGAAATCCCACATTAACACATTGGAAAATTTAATTAGGTGATTACCCATTACTTAAAATAATTGTCCAAATAGGATTTTCACCATCAGAAAGTAGACGTCATATGCCAACGCAGTGTGTTAAAAAAAAAAAAAAAAAAATGCCTGCTTCAATTTTAAGTGTTAAAAATAAAAAATGTAAACTCTGAAATGTCTACTTGTGGAATTTTTCAAAATTTATCATTTTCTTATAAATACGGGGGTGAAGATTTCAATAAAACATTAAGAAATAGTATCGATCCAGCCCCTGTCGCATCTAAAATTGGGTATAATGCTAAAAAATACTCAAGTTTTTTTGTAAGTTTCAAATCAGTTTCTTGTGTTTAGAATTAAAACTGATTAATACATCACTAAGTAATCTATAACTCATTAATCTATTTATTTTAAAAAATAATAATAACATATAAGTGATTATAAGTAATTCATTTGAAGTAAATCTATAAAACCTTAATTAAAATTGCAAGAATAATTCGTTTTAATAAAATGAATCATCTTCCCTTCATCAGATATAGATTTTATAGCACTCAACTATCCGGACATTTGAAGTATACGGAAGAATTTATCAGAATTTTCCGAACATGCTGGTTAATTCAACTTTTACAGCATTTCTTTTTTTTTTTTTTTTCAGAGATATATAATTTTGATAAGTTTCATGAGAAAACTTAGTTTATAGTATCTTTTTAAATTATGTAGTATACTAAACTATAATTTTAAACGATGCTTATTATTATTTTTTCTCAATTAATTTATATAAAAAAAAAAAAACCTTTTTGTTTTTTGAAAATCAATGACGGGAGAGGAGGGGGGGGGGTAAATATTTTTCAAACTGGCAACTAGAATTTTTTGCTGGCTACCAGATTTTATCAAATTTGTAAAGCCCTGGCTCATGACACTTTCATAATATAGTCAAGTAACCGTTATTTGCAAAACGGTCGAATAATTGGACAGTTTACTGCAAATTTTTAACAGTGTACTTTCTGAAAGTAAAAGTAGTATTCTGATAATTGTATTAAGTAACGAGTAATCATCTAATTAAATTTTCCCATAATATGAGATTTCGCGATCGAGGAAGAACGGTGAAACGGACCCTTAAAATAGAGTTTATTATTTTACGGGATGTGTGTAAAAAAGCAGTATTTCTGAATGAGCTATGTAAAGAAAAGCATAATGTAACGGCGGACTGCTGTAGTTTCCCTTTTCTTACATATATAAGCTACAGACAAAATATAACTTTAACAAAATTAAAAACTTTATAATTATTGATTAAAGGTGTCGTCTAATCAAAATATAACAAGAACGAAAAATCATGCGTCAAGTATAGATTATGTAACACTTTCCAACGCTTCCAAAATAATTTTACAAAACATTACCGTTTAATAAGCTGAAAGATAACATCTATGTAAACAATTTAGAAAACGCATAACATATTTAAAAACATAATTTCAGGAATTTCCAACATATACAATAATCGAAAAAATATCCGAATACTTTTATTCAGCCCTGTATAGGATCTATAGATTCGTATATAGACTACATAGGATGTTAAATTTTAGTTTAGTTAGGAAACGCGTAGCACAGTTTAAAATTTTCCTTCTGGAGTTTCTGTCAATAAACGGAAATGTGTTCGCGAACTTTTGTGCTGCCCTGTATATGAAATACAGAATTTATACACACCAAGTAATAGACAAAAAGTGAGTTAAATTTAAAATCGCGTTCAGCAACTTAAAACGCACTTCCATTAATTATTGTTAACAGAGAGTAGAGAATTCTTTTTTGTGTCTCTGTAAATGAACGATGACTGCTATACACACATTATTCTGTAGTAAGCCTCTTTTAACGCACCTTAGTGATATATATAAATTTCAATGCGTTTAAGATCGTGAAACATTATTTAATTAAACTGTAAACGATTTTTCTCCATAGACGTAATGTAACGGAATTCTTTAGACTGTTCCTGTGAAGTAAATATAAGTGCTATGCACACCCTATTCCATATTAAGCTTCTTGTAATGCACCTTAGTGATATATATCAATTACAATGTATTTAAAATTTTGTAACATCATTAAAATAAACCGCAAATGATTTTTCCCCATAGACCGTAATGTAACGGAATTCTTTTGAGTGTCCCTGTAAAAAAACTATAAGTGCTACACACTTCAGTTAAAATAGGGAACATGCTATAGATAACGACAATAACATATAAAAATTGCAGAGCAATCCGAGCATATTTACGGGAGTTAAGCACGGACAGACGGCAGACGGCCAAACAAAGTCATAAACACTTTTCAACTAGGTTGGAAAGTGTTAAAACCCGTCTTTTTAAAGTGAATTTTTATCTTTATATAGTAAAACAGTTAAGTTTATTATAAAATAATAATAATAATAATAATAATAATAATAATAATAAACTGATTAATTATATTCATTCGTTAAAATACAGTGAGAGAAAAAAACTACAATAATATTAAAGCGTGGAAAATAAAAGAGTGAATAGCACGACAAACCAAAGAGAGCATTTCTTTCTTCCGTCATTGCCAGGTTTTTGTATCCGCAGATGTTTTTTAGTGAAGCCACCTGGCGGGAAATAATTGCATTGATTAATGACCGTAACTAAGAAATGGCTTTACTGGCCTTGCTTCACAATTTCATTTGCATGTTATGGAGATGTAAATAAAAGAAGTGTCGAAGCATAAGGAGATTCGACACTATTCTACTACAAAACTCCAAATGCTCTCAGATTTTCAATTTAAGGAGTGGCTGCTACCTATTAAGCTTATTTAGAGTTATTAACTTAAAAAATTTCTGTAAACGGACACGTATCCAATCAACGAAGCCGATTCCAATCGCATAAGTTTAACTCTTTCGTGACGAGCATCGCGTATACATGATTTATTGGCTGCTCCCTTAATTTTTCCTACGAGTATTTTCGAATGGTAATCTTCGCTTTATTTAATCACAGGATTTCTGCTATTAAATTAGATAAAAAATTCTATTTAATAATACTGGTGTTAAAAATTGTGTACGAGACGCTGCTGTTCTCTCTCTCTCTCTTTTTATCACACCTTTTTAGGATTCTGAACATTAAAAAAAAAACCGGAAAAAAGTAAAGTAAAGTAAAAACGAAACAAGTAAAGTAAGTTTCCAAAGTAAAAACGGAACTATTATAAGATCCCTCCTGTGTCTGTCCGTCTGTCTGTCACAGCCCTTTTTCTCGTAAACTATAGGACGTGGAAAGTTCAAATTTGGGAAAGTTATATAGCCTTTTTACCCACATATTTTCAGATTATTAGTCATTCACAAATATGTTTAGGAAAAATTTAGGGAGCTAATTGCCGAAACGTCAGTTGAGGCTCACTGTTGAGACCCGAAAAGTTTTTGGTTTCTGTCTGTTTGTCTGTCTGTCTGTTCCGCGATAACTGCCGCAAAAATGATCCGATTAGTTTGATTTTTGGTAGGTATGTTGGTGAGGTACCCGGAATTAGCAGTATAGTTTTTAGTTACATTTGGCCCATTCGTTCCGAAAATATAGAACATTTCTTTTTAGGTTATAATGCTTTCCTATGGGAATTCAGACGATTTTGAAATATTTCATTCGTTGAAAATAAAATGGCGCATTTGATTAATGTACTTAAACGGTAAGTTTTGAAGGCTAAAATTTATCAAGTCAGGTCTTAAATTATTCAAATTAATTGGAAATTTTGTTAATACATTCGTCAGATTTTTTAAATTAGGTGTATAATTTTTAGTCCAATTTTATACATCTGTTCTAATAATATAATACATTTTATTTTATCATTTTTTGCAAATTTTAAAATGCATTTATTTTTACTTTCCTCTTTAATTTAACCGTAACCTAGCAACTATATTTCAAAGAATATCAAAATAATAAAACTCAAATAACTCGGACTATTTTGCTACAATATTTTATTCGCAAAGTAAAATATTTTTGGGTGATTTTAATATTTTATTGAAATAAATGAGAATTTATTTTGATACAAGTTACTTTTTAACTACTATAGAATGATAACCGAAACATTTTTACATGAGATATTATTCATTTTCTGATAGAGATGTGGATTTTTCGTGGTTGCAAATTATTATTATTTTTAAAGATATAATATACGAGATGTACAACGAGATGGTTAATCTAAAGAAATTAGCGTAGTAAAACGCATCCATACAGTCTGAAATAGCACAATTACTGGAAACTGAAATCATAAAAAGTTATCACAAAAAATACTTTATAGCGCCAAATCACGGTTGCTATTTAGCGAATTGGCAGTGGGCACGATTATGAATGATTACCCAATAGGTTTAAAAGTTTCCAAATAAGCCTATTTTGGGTAGATTTTAGTATGCTATTGCTATCGAGTTAGATCAGGATGTACTTAGGTAAAATAAATATTATAGAATGACCATCAAAACTGTTTTTCCGAAACAAAAATTGTAATAACAGTAGATTTCTGAAATAGATATAAGTGAAATATAGTAGATTCAATTTACATTTCCATAAGTTGCTTTTATACACGAGATATTATTCAACTTATCTATCAGATGCGAGTGTTTCGTGGTTGGCAGGTAAGTAAATATTGCTATTTAGGTATTAGGATAACGTGAAATTATGTTTGAAATTTTTGGTTATCCTAATAAAACTACTATGTGTAGAACGAAATCCAAGATATACTAGAATCATTCACACAAACAATAGTCAATCACGAATATAAATTTAATAAGATTAGGGGGAGGGGGGGGTTCAGTTCAGGGGGGAAGAGCCTTCCTGAAGAAATGTATTTTTTTATCTATAAAATAGAATAACAGGTTCATAAGAATGTCAGAATACTATTGCATAAACCGTGTTTAATTTAACGTTTCTAATTTCTGAAACCTTCGAATTGTTTTATATGCGTATAAATATATATGTAGTAATTTAAAAAAATTAATTTGCGGATTATAAGATGTTAAATATTATGAGAAATGAGATTAAAAAACATTGACTTTCAGAGCTGACGTTGAGGCTCCTGATCTGTAGATTTACTAGTTAAGTTACTTGAAAAAAAAATTCTTTCTGTATATTATGTGGGGCATCGTGTGAAAGATCTCGTAATACCGAACTCAAAAATACATTTGTTTTAATTTTAGGTATTATATTTTCAGAGATATAGTCGAAAATGCATCGCAAAAATATGTTCCCCTTCCTCTATTTCTGAATCTACTAAAACTAAAATTATGAAAAAAATTAGAGGTAGTATGAGTTTATTTAAACCTTGCAGGAAAACTATAGCGATTTTCCTAGGTAACACAATTTTTGAGAAAAACGCATTTTCCCGTTACACACAAACTTTACTTTTCGGGCGGTCACAGGGAGAGTTGACGGTCGCTCGAGATATGTATCGACGAAGAATCATCCAAGGATATTTGATAATGAATTTAATAGTAACAATCCAGAAACATTGGAAAGTCAATTTTAATTTTAACTCTTAATTGCTATAATTTTTTAGATTATTTATGTTAGCTTACTTATCATTAGATTATTTTTTTAAATTTATATAATTGATTTAAAACTTATTGCAACATAATTATGTTGCTTAAAACTTACATACATTCTAATTTATTTAGGCAAAAAACTTATCAATTGACAATTGCACAGTTTTCCTTTTTTTCTGTTTGGAATATATCTTGAGGTAACACAAAATTAGATTTTCTAATTATTGGTGCTCTGGTATACTTTGACTGATGTATGGGTCAATATCTATCAAATGTTGTCTGAGGAATTGTAATTTTTAAAAAGCTTCTTAGATTTATTTTAATGTTTTTTTTCCCTCTGCAAATTTCATTTTCAAAAATTTGACTCTATCTTACTGAAAAAAAAAAATAAAAATAAAGGATTGCCTGAGAAAGGGAAAAAGAAACGGACTTTGCGCACTAATTGAAATTTTGACCGCATTAATCGAGCCAGAATCTAAAAAAGTTTGCCGCACTAAGCGATGGGGTACCTGTATTTACACTCAGTGGCCAAAGAATTAGAGGCATTCTCTAATAACGAGTTGGTCCACCTTTAGCTCTGATCACTTCCGATATTCTTCTTAATATGGACTCAACAAGTTGCTGATACCGTTGTTGAGGAATGTTGGTCCATGCTGACATAATGGCAACTGTAAGTTGGGTCAGATTGGATGGTGACGTTTCCAGGCTTTGAAGTGCTCTTTCGACTTCGTCCCACAAATTCTCAATATGATTGATGTTAGGGGACTGAGCTGGCCCTGGAAGCAGGTTAAACTCTGATTGATGTTTCTCAAACCAATTTAAGACCGATCAAGCACGGTGGCAAGTTGCATTGTCCTGCTGAAATTGAACATCTCCATAAGGGAACATTATAGCTATAAACGAGTGCACTTGATCAGCAACGATGGTGAGGTAAGCTGTGCAGCTCAGAGTTGTGTCCACAGATATCAAGAATCCCAGTGTATTCCAGGAAAACATTTCCCTCACTATAATTCCACCACCACCAGCCTGAAGAGTTGTCATTTGGCAGTCCATGACAACTTTGGGTCCATGAATTAGTGCTGTTTGCGTCATATTCTGATCCTGCCATCTGCATGATGGAGCAGGAAACTACATTCATCGGACCAGGCTACTTTTTTCCAGTCCTCAAGTGACCAATCTCTTCGCTCCTTCACCCACAACAGGCACCTTTTCCTATTTTTCTGTGATAACAAAGGCACTCTTGATGGTCTCCTGATGCTAAAGCCCATCCTTTGCAAAGTCCGTCTTGTTGTGCGTTTGGATATGCTTTGTGATACCTGCATTGATTTCAGCTGTGATTTGTTGTGTTGTTGCTCTTCTGCTGCTGCGATGCGTGCTACTCGCCTTTCACCTCTCTCATTCACCAGCTTTTTTCGACCAGAATAATCCTTATCACTTGAAGATTTCTTTTCTCAACTGCTACTCTCTTAACACCCGAGATACTGTTGTACGAGAAAACCCTAAAGTTGTCATTTCAGAGATGCTGGCACCAGCTCTTCTTGCACTGCACCGACGATCACCCCTCGTTCAAAGTCACTTAAATATTTCGTCTTAAACGATGTACGGAGCTTCGTATAAGCAACTCTGCGTTGTTACGTCATTCTACGTCACTTTCGGACTGGTTTACTTTCAAATAAGAGATGTCTCTAATATTTTAGCCACTCAGTGTATGTGATGCTATCTAATGAATTTATGTGATGCTGCTCCTTTATATGAGCTGCTTGATGAACCAACCCTAATATTTATGTGAAGAAAAGAATTAAATCTTTCTTTACTTCAAAATAAAATATATAGTACACGCTCTGATCCATCATTTTGGGACTAGAAGTTTTTCAAATTGGAGAATTTTGCGCATTTAAGATCCTTTCAGCCCCTTTTTGTATCATTTAATTTTCTACATCTTCCGAAAAACAAAAACAAAATCTCATTCCTGGCTTTTGATATGTATATTGGTTTATAAATGGGTTTTTATAACCACTATCTCATTATTAGTACCAAATAGGATGTCCCAATCAATTAGTATCTTATAATTACATATAATTTGTTTTCCCCTAAATCCATCACACTACTAATCAAATAAGTTTCATTTTCTTTCTTTCCTCCTAGACTGATGAATATTTTTTTTACACTTATTTTATGGCTGCACGTCCCTTAATCTGAGTATGACTTCTATTTTATCAACTGCTTATTATGCAAGCAAATAAGTTTTATTATGCGTGTAATATATAAACTAGAATTCTGGTTCTATGTGTTATTTTATGCTAACATCGCTTTAACTTTCGGGGTTTTCTCTTTTTAGGTGCGTTCGTAATTATATAAATACGTAGCACCCATTGTCGTCGCTTGGTCTGTCTGTCCGTCCGTCCGCATATAACAACGCAAAAACTACCCAACCGAATGGTTTGAAATTTAAGATATATTATCTTTGCAGAATTTTGTCGGGACATTTCAAATTTTATTAAAATCGAATCAAAACTTTAGGAGATATTAATAAAAATATTTATTAAGAAATTTGAATTTTTTTTTTTTTTTTAAATCGGTGCTTTCTTGTTATAGGAGCTTCCGAAGTTGAATCGTCAAGCGACCGAGATACTTATTCTGTTACAGAAATTAATCTGCAGACGATATCATTCATTTCACAGAATTAAAAATCATCAAGATCTAAATATTTATATAGCTAGCTACAGTACGAACGCACCTCATTTGTCACGTTTGACGTACAATTTCCAGTTTGTTTGAGTAAATTACAAGCTGCCAGTGATAAATGATTGATGGTAAAGAATGATGTTGTTGTCTTTCAATAATGGTAGTCATAAAAATAAACTTTATGTGAATATTTTCTCGAATATTGAACTCGACATCTTATCTTTATTTACTTTTCTTTGATACATTGAATCGTTTAGTGTAACTAAATCTGAAACAAAATATTCTACTTTGTTATGGAAATCAAGTGGTAGTGTAATGCTTATTTAGAAACTGAATATTCATGTTTTATCTTGGTTTTTTTAGGCGTTTTAATTACATCAGGGGTGCCCAAAGCAGAGCTACCAGTATTTCCGAAGAGAATAATTCGCTTTATTTAATGTTTTGCATTTTGCGATTAAATAAAGAGCAGATTTTTATTTGTAAAAATTGGTGGAAAACTGCTTTCAGACAAAACGGATGGACACCCCTTCTATATATAAAAACTTTCTTTTCTTTCTGAAATATTTACTGACTTAGTCGAACAAGTTCGGTATTTCATGGGCTTCCTAGTTGACGCCAGCGTTATGCCCTGTCTAGAAGTAGCTGTATTTCTAAAATTTAGGGAGCCATAAGAGAGAAGAAGTCTTAGTCTAACTATAGTGTAAACTACTTAACCCTTTCCGGCACAGACAAATTCTTTTCGTAAAATGCGAAATTGCTGACTGACACCGGAATTTACAAACGACGTTTTTAGGAAATAAGAACTCCTTATTTTAAGCTTTCATTATAGAAGCAAAATTTTTTTAAATATTCTTTGTGCCGAATGCCAGTTTGGAATTAAAATTAGGTGTGCCCGGAGTGGGACCACTGTGCCGGAAAGGGTTAAGAGTGAGTATAATCCTAATCCTAATCATATTATAAATGCGATTGTGTGTGTGAATGTTTGGCTGAAGTAAACGTGAAAACGGATGATTTAATGACCGTGTATCTTTGCATATACATGAATTATAACCCAGAAATGAACATATGGTAGTTGGTATTTATTATTTTCTAATATTTTTATTATAATACGCCGTTCTGTTAAAATTACTCGCTTTTTATTCCATTAAAATAACACATCCTAAATTTTAATCCTTTTAAAATATCGCTTTCCCATCTAAATATTTTGATTCTCTCGAAAAACAACCTGTATCTTTTTATTCCCCTATTTTTTCTGACAAAAAAGTATTCTTTTCTCAAATATAAAAGTTAATCTCGGTTTCAATGTAAAATTTTATCCTGGCATTCTGCCAAGACCCAGTAAAACCTACGCATTTTCTTTTTATTTCTACATTTGTTCGAAAAAATCAGGTTCATTCCAGATCAACCTAGAATGTTCTTTCGCGCGCTTTTTCAGTCGGAAGTTTAATACCTTTCATATCATAATGCCCAAAAAATAGATGCCCGTAACGCTATTGGTCGAAAGACTGTTTCGCAGCTCTATATTCGTGAGCTTTAGCAAATGCTTATATGCTTGATTTTCCCGCCTTCAGAACAGATTATTCCTGGATCTCGATGTATACGTAACCCCGGGGCGTACTTCGCAACCGTGGAATAAAATCTCCTTGGCTGCCCATAGACCATACGACGCTGCCTATTAACATCTTGTGTCTTCTTCAAGCTTAATTTAATTCACTAAAACTCTCCTTGGTACTAAAAGTAATTATTTATGGCATTATCATGTGAACTAGTAAAAGCATAGCCTCAGAGTTTTTCCGGATTTTAATAAAATGTGGATTGGAATCGAATGCCTATTTATTTCCTTCAATAAGCACACCATGAATTAGGAGTAACGGCGCTACGACTGCAAAATTCCTAGGTGGAACCTCTGGCCTTGATAGTGTGATTTACAAAATATAAGATAATTCAGTGAAATCGTCATATATATATATATATATATATATATATATATATATATATATAACCATTATATATATATATATATTTGTAAATGTTAACGAAATTTCTCCAAAAGTTGCAACTAAATTACTCCATTTTTGTGGATAAAAAGGAGAAATAAAACGGATTAATATATTTTTCACGCCATTTTATCACTAAAACTGAAAAAATAGTTTATTTTCAATTTGAATAGATTGGTAAAAACAAAATCTTCATTACAGTAAAATTTTCGAAAAATAAAAACATATTTCCACATATTCAAACTTTATGAATCAAATTATTCTGCAGAACAAAAATCGTCTGTCAACATATTGTCATTTAGAAATCAAGATTTGTTTCAGCTATCGATTAAACCAAGAAGGCAAATTTAAGCTCCTTGGAGTTAGGTGTACAAATTATTTCTCCCTATTCAGAAGAATGGAATTTAAAGAAAAAGCATATACTATTTCCAATTAATTATTTTTTAAGGATGGCTGTTAAAACGTTTCACAAAGTTGTTAAAAGTAAAATGGTTTATCAGGTAAAAATGACATTTTATTTTACCCAATTCGTCGATTTTATTTGGTCCTCCTTTTTCCATTGGTTGCAGTTTCATTTTCGAGATTATTTGGCACAAAATTTAACTTTTTTAAAACTGAGTTATCTCAAGGCCTATAAAAAAGACTGAAAATTGCCTATAACAAAGAAATACCGTATTGTTTTCTATGAAATGGGATAAATTATATATATTCTTATAAATTATATATATTATATATGTTCACTTTTGACGCAGTGAATATTTCTATAGGTAAAATCGGCAATATATTAAAAAAAAAGGGTTAGTTAATTATTTACGTTTTTAATTATTCGGAGTGAAACATTTTGCTTAATTAATGCATTTATTCTTCTTTCAATGTTACGTGAACGAAGTCACGGGTAACAGCTAGTTATAAATATAAATAAATATAGAAAAGTGTTTATGATAGGTTTAAAGATGAGAAATATAATTAAATTTATAAAACAAATATAGAAATTACATAAAAAAGATGAATAAAGTGCAATGTTAAAAAGTCCAGTTGTCCAAAACAGTCGAGATGAAGACGTTAATGCCCAAGGAACTTTTCATTGATAGTTATACAATTTTATTTTGTTAGAAGTAACAGTATGGGTATAAACGAAAAAAGAAAAGAGTACAGTATAATAATTTTATATATATATATATTTTTTATACGATGAAAACTAATAAGAAGTTTATATTAAACTAGCATGCTACGCCCGCTGCGCTGGGCCATTTTTCTACATGTACCTTAAATCAAACAAATTGACTTTGTATTTTAAAGGAATACGGATCTTCACCTACAGATGCTACCCTAGTCAAAATTTTCAAACGAACCTTGAATCAAACGAATTATGTCAATGGATTTGAGCATGTATTTTAAAGCAATAGGGACGTTCACCTGGTTTTTCCCTTCAATACTGCTGTAAAAGATGCGAACGACATTGCTTTATATTATATTATACATTTGACAAAATTTGGTCTAATAAGAGGCAACTCATTTAGTTGATTATTTATAGTAGAGTTTGGTAGGGAAATGAGGCCATTATGAGATTATGACAACAGGAACTAAAATGTTCTCTAGTCAACATACTGCTAAAAAAGAGAGCATTACAATGATTGCATAGATGGACCATTGAACTTAAGTAATGTTCATGTGATTCATTTTCGTCTGTAAGTTCTTGAACCTCGTCCCTCTTTCTTGTCTCTATGTGAGGTTCTGGTAACATAAGTACAATCTCACTCTAGGTTACGTTATATTTCGTAATATACGTCCTCTTCTGGCAAGTCTACTGCGATTTTCCATCTTTCGATTCCGGAAGAGTAAATACAGTCAAAAATGTAATAAATTGTTTGCACATAAAAAACTGAATTTAGCTTTCATATTTAAAACAAAATGGTGAAACATAAAACGTGCATTTTTAAAGCTGAATAGTTTGAATAAAATTAAAATGACGCCCTTTTCACTGTCTTTCTTTTTTTAGAACAGTTGCATTCGTGTAACCATTAACCTGAAAAAAAAAAAAAAACGATGATTAACTCTGGTAGAAGAATAAACCTCTAGTTTGCATCCAATAAAATATTCCTGATCTTCCATAATCTTTTCAATATTCAAGTTTGACGTCAAACATATTAGACGTGCTGGAAATGATATGGTTACTAATGTACCAGAGTTAGTTACAAAATGAAGTTATTTACGCGCCAAACTATGTTCCATTAAATAATGTCAATTCAATTATAGATCTTTCATTGATAAAATTCCATACCTTAAATAAAACTGACAATGATAAAGTTAGTTATGCAAAATGTTTAGTCATAATCTTTTTGGTGAATACTTAAACCAAAGATTTTCTTTGCATTTCTGTAAAGAGTATAATAAGACGCAGAAAAAGATTCATTTGTCGCTATGTTTAGCTGCTAAGTCTGTATGTAAGTCGAAAATGCTTTATAATGATCGAAAAGTTATCTAATCAGAATTTCAGGTACTCGTGTTTCTTATCCAGGCTGAAATGATAAATCGACAAATATTATTTATTCCATTCGCCAACATTGGCATTAAAAAAAATTTCTGTACATTAGAAGCATCGCTTTTTTGGTAAAACTTTACTTCATAATGAAAAAAAAAAACAAATTTAGCAATCGCTAATTTCTGTTTCATCTACTATATATATAAAACACAAACGGAAATTTCGTTCCGTTCCTTTATAACTCGAGTTTTCCTGAATGGAATTTGATGGAACTTGCACTGTTGGATAGATATTTTTTCAGGGAAGGTTTTAGTATATAACATATAGTTCTACGTAGATTAGTTATAGAATTATGATGGAAAGTTCTGTTATTTTGGACGATAAGGTTACCACAGGTCATCCCCTATAGGGGATATAACCCGGGCTTCACGGGTTACAGCATATATGTGAAAACTATTCTTTTTAAATTAAAATTAATAAATATTTTACATTTATTAAAAATATTTGGACTGTCCATTAAAAATAACAAAAATAATTTTTTTATGAAAAATTCCAATTATGTATTCAAATAAAGTTTTGAAAATTTATTAAAAGTGATACTTCCGTACTGGCCTCCTTCTAGGGGTTAACATCCGAAAAAATCGCTATTTCCAGCAGCCTTTTTGATTCTGATAGCTTAAGTAGTTTAAGCGTGTACACTGCAAAAAATAATTGTTGATTTTACAGTATAAAACTGGCACCCAGCTGCCAGTATTATACCGTAAAATTAACAGTATTAAACAGTAAAATAAGCAGTAATACGCTGCCGCGCAAGCAGTAATACGCATACCGCGCACCAGTTTTATACTGTAAAATCAACAATTATTTTTTGCAGTGTAGTTCGATTATATGTCTTAAATTTCTATTTTTTTTTATATTTTATTTATTGATGAAGTTTTAATTTCGTTATGGAATATAAGCCAGAAACAAACGCTGAACTATTTACATTAATGTAAGTGCAAACAGATTTATCTTTCGTAATCGTCTGCACATGATAAAGATAGTTTTTTTTTTTTTTAAATCATGCTTGAAAATTATTTTAAAAACCATAAAAAATGAATAAATTGCCATACAGTTATCAAACAAATTGCGATACAGTTTTCAAACAAATTGCATTTAGAAGTGTATTTTTTCCCTTTTCAACGGCATAAAAATTGAAAATGTGCGATGTTTCGAAGTTAAAAAAATTGCCATCAAAGCTAAATTTCATCGTCAACTGTTGTCATTCGCAAAATGACGTCAGCGTTACGCACGGCCACGTTTGTCCTTTATAATATAGATAGATAGTAGATGTATGTTAAACATAAAAATAAAAAATAAGAAAAGGAAGAAAGAAAATCAGGTATTATTTTCAATCAATGTTGAATATTGCAATATTTTTCTATTGCTGTGGTCGGAGACATAGTAGTCCGGCAGTTCAGCAGTTATCTCATTGGAAATACTTTGTAAAAAAAATTAGAATTTTTTTTTTTTTGACCCGCTGAAGAAAGCAGCAAATGTTTAAATCACGCACGTCTAATGGTGGCATTACGGAAAATCAGCATCCATTTCTAATGTTTTTTTAAATCTCCCCTCCCCCTCTCCTTAAGTTAAAATCCCCCCCCTCCTCCCAAACACTGGATCTTCATTTGTAGTGCTAAAAACAAAGTTCTTCCAAAATTTTCGTGAATGGCGTCGTATATTACTCAATTTTTGGTTTATTTTACCCGTACAACTCGTGTACTGCAAACAAATATTTTAGCGCCAGCTATTAAAATATATCCCCCTGTTCCCATTCCATTAGGGAATTAAAAAAATCTTAGATTATTCACAGTCACACTATTCACAGCATTGCCCTCCTTTTTTTTGCGAGCAGCCCGGTAAAAAAGATATCTACGCTAAGACTTTTCCATTCTCACTTTAAAAGGAACAAGTTATAGTTACTTGTGACACTCTAAGCCAGTGAGTCCCAACGTGGGGCGTACGCCCCGCAGGGGGTCAATTTCAGATTTATTATACTTAACCATACTTTGTCACTTTATCTTTGTTTTTTTTTTTTTTTAGATAACTAATGTTGTAGGTTAAAAATAAAAAAATAAGATTTTTACTTAATTTTCAAAACTTTATAATAACTTTTTTTTTGTAATCTACCAACTTCAGACAAAACATCAGTTAAGAAGAATATATTTAATAAGATTTGACCTCACGCATAGGGCAAACTAAATAATTAATGGCCTTGTGGCAAAACTTAAAAGTCTCTGAATAGCTGCAACGAGCCTCGCATGTCTTTATTGGCTAAATAAAGAAAAATGTCAAACTTTAGAAATTACAATTGCTTCTTCTTAATTTTACCTTCAAAAGCTCTATTTGTAATGGTTAAATAATTTAAAGGGTTGGCGCTCATTACTTCAGCGAGAGGAAAAACTTGAAGCTAAAAAGGAGAAATAAAAAAGAAATTTAAGTTCTTGGAAAGCATTTCGTGTTATTAATGTAGTCTGAATGCAAGACGTAAATAATTAAAAGGGAAATGATACATGGTATTTAAATCGCAAAACGGAAAATCCTGCCTATTCTAATGTATATTTTTTCATGTAAAAGGATTCATTTAACTTCTTTGAATTTTTTATAAGTTGGTATTTTCAGAATATGTTTAAGGGAAATTAAGCATTCATAATAAATAAATAAATAAATAAATAAAATCAATAAATCAATAAAATAAAATAAAATAAAATAAATAAATCTTTTTTTTCTTTTTTCTTTTTTTCAGGCCTACGGGCCTTAGAGAGCCTTAACGGTACCCGACGTGGCGGAACACATCTGCACGCGAACTGAATTCTTTGCTTCATAAGTATAAGTTCTGGAATTGCGAACTAACTATAACTTGAAAAATATAACCGTTAACTGAATAAACGTTTTATTTTATTTATTTTTAGCAAAACCTTAAACGCGTTTTCCTCGAAACGACATTTTTCAGCGCGCCGTCTAAAGTAGCATTTAACTAGATCAACCAGTCAACATTTTTCTTTTTTGGAAATTAAAGACTATTTATTTTGTGAGGTTATGAACCTTTCGTATGTAATAATAATAATAATAATAATAATAAATAAATAAATAAATAAAATAAGCCACGTTGAAGTTAGGAAAAAAAGGTCGAGAAAATGACATTTTTTTTTTCAAAAATGGTATGAAGTGTTGTGATCTCATCATCATATTGTTTGTTTGAGTAAGTAATAAATATTGTTTAAAGTTAAGTTGAAGAGATATAGTCATTTAAAGTTATAAGTCAAGTAAATAGTTAAGCAATTGTAAGATTATAAAATCAAATCCCACAATAATAATAATAATAATAATAATAATAATGTTAGTACAGAACAATTATGTTTAATGATATTGCATACTTTATTTACTTAAACTTCGTAATGTATATTTCTTTTTTTTTTATTATATAAATTTTATAAATTTCGTTGAAAAATTTTAATTTATATAACCTTTCTACATTAATTTATTAAACTGAATTGGAGTATATAATATAACTATGATCGTGATTAGTATTTTTCAATCAGTTCATAAAAAACTTTTATGTATTTGAAAATTCGAATTTAAATTAAAGAATAATAATAATAAAAAGACTGACAACGGTGGGGGAGGGAGGTGAGGGTAATTACTTTTTTTCCAATTTCTAGAGCCCTGGCCCTAACTATTAAAAAAAAGTACCGAAATAGTTTTCAGTAGCTCCAGAGAAAAAAAATAGTACAATGTGAGCTATTTTATATGTTATTAATGTTATTATTATTATTATTATTATTATTATTATTATTATTTTGCAAAATCGCGTAACGGTTGTTGTTTTATTATTATTTTTTTAATTTTTCCCGAAAGATCAATTTACAGTTTAACTAGTGTGTAAAATATTTAAAAAATATTGAAAACATTTTAGTAGTTCCCGAAGAAAAAGTACATCCATGTCTGTCAAGCTGAATGGCTACAACTATATCTGCCATGTCTTTATTGACAAAATAAAGAAAAATATCAAACTTTAGAAAATACAATTGCTTTTTTAAATTTTACATTCAAAAACTGGTAATGGTTAAATAAATTAAACTGTTTAAATTCATTTCCTCGACGAGGGCAAAAACTTGAATCTAAATTATGAGGAGAAAAAAGAAATTAAGTTCTTCAAAAGCGTTTCTTGTTGTTAATGCAGTTTAAATACAAGACGTAAATAATTGAGAGAGAAATGATACATGGTATTTAGATCAGAAAACGGAAAATCCTGTCTATTCTAATGCATATTTTTTTCTGTAAAAGGATTCATTTAACTTCTTTGATTTTTTTTTAAGTTGGTAATTTAAGAATATTTTAATGGAAAACGGAAATCAGTTTGGACATTGCTGAAATCCAGTAGCGGCTCGTAGAAAAAAAAAAGTGGGAGTGCTGCTTCAGAAAAATATTCAGCCATTATTTTAATGCTTTGTTAAAAAATCGCACATTCATTACTCTAGAAAAATTCAATAACTATCAGTAGAGAGGACTTTCTATAAGCTTTTTGATGGCCTAAAAATCAAAATTTTTATAAGCTGTTGTTAAACAAATAACAGCGTAAAAGTTTTAAGACAATCTTCTAACATAAAATAAATAAAAATATACAAGTTTTAAAACTAATTTTAAATATTAACAATTAATGAAATACGAAAACACTATATAGAGATATTTCAACATCTAGGTTGATATATCTTTGCTCTACGCTGTCCTTTCAAAACAAATACTGAACATTTTATAAGATTTTAAAAAATAAAAATAAATAAGAGTTTCTTTACACGAAAATAAATGATATTTTATTAAAATTTTATTATTTGAAATAAATTTGATTATTTTAATAAAATAATGCATAATTTATTAAAATATAATCTCATAAAGAAATATACAAAATTTCACTAATTTATTTTAAATAAATACTGCAAAAATACATATACTAATACAATTTCTATACCTTGAAAATTTTTCTAGTACCACAGTGCCTATCTCTACCTAATAAGCTAATAAATTAGCTTATTAGGCTTATTACGCTATTTATTACCTTTCGTCTCGGATATGTGCGCGCGCGCACAATAATCAAACATAGCGTTGATTAGTGTAAAGCACACCTTTCCATACAATAATATTTTGTAATTTTTTCCGAGCTGTGGGATAGCTACAGACATTAAGCTTAAAGATTATATAATACAGAAATATAATGAAAGAATAAAACTGAAAAAGACTCATAAGGTAATTTAAATCGAACTCATGTTTTTGCTACCAACTTTAATGAAAATTATCACCTTGTTGACCGCTCACGAGTATACTCGTGTTTTAAAACCTAGAAACCGTTGACTAAAGGCGTGTCTTGAATACCTAGTTCTGCTTACGTATTTTTTTCTTGCGTAAAAGTTTGGTAAATTTTTATCAGAACGAATATGTATTTATATTTGGGGTATGTATTTATATTATTATTATATTATTATATTTTTATTTATATTATTATATATATATATTATCATATATTTGGGGATATATTGTTAGACTCTATTAAATAGATTAATTTTGTAAAAAATTAACTACTTGCTAACGCGTAAATTCGATAAATTTATCTAGGACGTACCAAAGACCTTTCAGAAAAAGGCGGGGCTCGTATAGTTTCAAAACCCAGATTTCATATTCAATTGCCGGTCAACAAAGTATTAATACATTGGCGACCGGGAACGAACGATAATTCTCGTGCTTATTTAAGCAAACATCATTCAAAAAGAGCGTGGCTTCTACCTTACAGAAAATGCTTTTATATCATATTGCCCATATTTTTTTACATTGTAAAATATTTTATAATATATCCGTACATTGAAGGATATTTACTCATGCACAAACTTGAGAAATCTACCTAGGAAAAAAAAATATGAAAGACTTTCAGAACAGGGCGCAGCTTCTTAATATTTTAAAACTCAGATTTTATACAAAATTGCCAGTCGCCAATGCGTTAAGGTAGCCAAATAAATGCGTTGAAATGTTCAATTCTTGCAAAAAATGAGATTTTTATTTAGCTTTACAAAACAGTTTTGATTTTGTATCTACGTTAAATAGAAGGCAAGATATTAAAGAAGTTGTGAAGGCAGTGATAATTAAAATAACCGGATGTAAGTCTGTTGAACTGTCAAACGAAATTAAAATCAGGGTTCGTATGGCTCCTGGAATTTTACGACCAGGAAATTCTTCGGTACCATTATTTTCTTACAGAAAATTTCTCCTTAAAAGAAGGTGAAGTTTCGCGAGTTTAACCTAGATTTCTTTTTCTATAAAGAAAATACTGGTGAAACTCCTGGAAAATTCCCTGATTCGTACGAACTCTGTAAAATAGTATATTTTTTAAGCAAATATATATATTTATTTAACTTTTTTCTTAATAGTTAAAAAATAATTAACATTTTATGAAAGTATTTGGCAGCAAAGAATTTCATTTAAATCTGGCAACAGTTGTTTTCTCGTATACATTAAAAATGCGTTTTTCTCAAAATTCCCTTTTTTAACACTTTTTAACATAGCTGAAAACTGCTTATGAAATCGGTTTGTCTGTCTGTCCGTCTGTTCGTGCTCCAACTCGCGTAAATATATTCGTAATGACATGTAACTTTTATATGTTAATGAGGGGCAACTGTAGAATGTTCGCTATTTAAAATGAAGTGTGTGGCATTTATAGTTAGTTTATAGGGACGCACTAAATAATTTCGTTACATTATGGTCTATGGGAAAATAGTTTCTGGTGCATTTTATTAAAATTGCTTATTTAAATGTCTATCTCATTTCATTGCATTAAAAATAAAATTCTTTAATAATATTCTGTTTGTGTTGGAAAGTGTTTCATAATCTATGTCTGATTCATGTTTTTTTGTTCTTATTTCATATATCTTGCTTTTTTCAAAATCAATAACTCAAAATCATATCATAAATTTTGTTTTTCAAACTTTATGTGTTTTTCCTCTGTAATGTATGTATTCTAGGGCAAAAGAAAGCTCACAATGCGAATATTTTTGAAATTATGGTATGATATTTGAAGAACGATTATGTAAAATATGCCAAATATCTAGTATTGATTCTTTGACTAGCCCGAAAATGTTTATTTATAGAAGTAGCCTACATGTTTCAGCTCATTTTCTAGATAAGTGGATTATTTTGATACTAAATGTATTTGACCTGGATGATTAGATTTCCATATACAGTCAACTCCCTCAAATCCACATCTCTATAATCCGAAAACGCCTCTAATCCATACACTGTTTCAGATGTAAACATTTGAAAATTTGGTTAAGTTAACTTTACAAGAGAAATTCAAAATGGCTGCAATTTGATCGACGATCGGTATTCAGTTTTTTTCCCTCCTATTTTTCTGACCATTTCAATGAAGTAAAACTTTATTTTTCAAATAGAAAAAAAAAAAAAAGTAAAATCAGAAGACATTTTTTTCCATCCCTTCGACTTTTTTCTTTTTCTTAATTTCTTTCTTTCTTTTCTTTTCTTCTTCTTTTTTTTTTTTAATAGCCAGTGATGGTGATGATGGTGACTTTGCTGGCGTCAGTTTGGATAATGCAAAGCAGAAATCTGCAGAACTTTTGTATTTTGGAAAAAAAAAATCACTTGCTGTGCCTGATTTCTTGCATGGAGAAAATATAATTGAATGGATGTCCTCTTAAGTCTTAATTTGAAGCTCTAGTTACAGAGAGTTTCACAGATGATGACATTATTATTAGTACTACTCTGTTAAAGTCTACTGAAAATCAGGATAATTCTGACACAGGTTCTTATGGTGAAAGTGAAAAAGTAACTGTTGAGCAGGTTTTGGCTATGGATTATAAATACCTGAATTTTCTTCAGAAACAGAGTTTGGTTTCAGAACAAAAAATAATGACTATACATAGACTCCAAGAAAAAATACTAGACCAAAAGTCAAAAGTTCTCAAACAAATGAAAATTGATACTATGATTGAAAATTATAGAAACAAATAAAATAAATTGTAAAATAAAATTTAAATATTTTTTTCCTTATGTGATTTTTTAATTAAATAATCCAATATGTTACAACATCTTTATTGTTACCAATTAATTTATGAATTAATAATTAATTTACTGTAAAATTACAGGAGAAAAAAATGTAAACAAAGTAATGACCACAAAATTCTATAATCTGCACAACCTTTTCTTCCAAGCTGAGCGGATTTGAGGGAGTTTATCAGTTTTAAAGTATTTCTAAAATTTCTTCAAAATTCTCTATATTTTTATCATTTTTCTAAACTGTAACTCCACGTTAAATGCATAAAAAAATGCACTCTATTCATATTGGTAATTGCTGGTGTATAATGGTGCTATTTAGCTTATTATATTAGAATAATATAGAAAAAAAATTGTGATGACTACATAATATTAGCTTCTGATATACATGTTTCACCACTTGCTTTTACACAGTTTTTTAAAGTAAGCTGATACTTTAACATTTTACATAATCTTCGTATGTGATGTTCGCGTTTTAGGCTTGAATCTAAACAAAAGGACGACGCATCAAGCGTGTTTCTATTTTTTTTTAATTTCAAAAATTATAAACATTCAGTTAAACACAAAATGGATTATGGTTACAATTAAACGTCTAAACATTTTGAATTGTTCTTATGTTTCCAACATTTTCCAAAATCTTCGTATGCGATTTCCGCTCTTTAAGCTTGAATCTAAACAAAATGATTAATCTTCAAGCATGATTCTAAATTTATAATTCCTAAAATTACAAGCGTTCAGTTTAACACAAAACTGGTGCTGGTAAAGTTTAAAGTCTAAACATTTGGAACTGCTGTTATGTTTTCGCACATTTTGCATAATTTTCGTATGTAATTTACGAACTTTAGGCTTGAATCTAAACAAAAGGATTATGCGTCATGCGTGATTCTCAATTTCTAGTTCCAAAAAATTATAAACATTCAACTTAACACAAAATTGATGCTGGTTAAAGTTAAAAGTCCAAACATTTGGAATTGCTCTTATGTTTTCCCACATTTTACTTAATTTTCGTATGCAATTTACGAGCTTTAGTCTTGAATTTAAACAAAAGGATTATACGTATTAGGCGTGGTTCTCAATGTCGAAATCCAAAAATTATAAACATTTAGTTTAAAACAAAATTGATACTGGTTAAAGTTAAAAGTCTAAACATTTGGAATTGCTCTTATGTTTTCCCACATTGTACTTAATTTTCGTATGCAATTTACGAGCTTTAGTCTTGAATTTAAACAAAAGGATTATACGTATTAGGCGTGGTTCTCAATGTCGAATTCCAAAAATTATAAACATTTAGTTTAAAACAAAATTGATACTGGTTAAAGTTAAAAGTCTAAACATTTGGAACTGCTCTTATGTTTTCGCACATTTTGCATAATTTTCGTAAGTAATTTACGAATTTTAGGCTTGAATCTAAACAAAAGGATTATGCGTCAAGTGTGATTCTCAATTTCTAGTTCCAAAAATTATAAACATTCAGTTTAACAGAAAATTGACGCTGGTTAAAGTTAAAAGTCCGAACATTTGGATTTGCTTTTCTGTTTACATTCTGATGAACTTTGCCAGAACTTTTTTCTGCCACTTCTGTACGTGTCCATTCGAACACTATTGGAACAAAATTTGACTTCCAAAATAAACTGAGTCACTCACTGTGTTGCTCGGATAAATTTAAAAATAACTTCCATCGTTTTTTCCACCCGTGACGTCAGTTCACCATCTACTGTTCGCGTGCCAAAGCCTTCTGTACCTGAAGAAAAGTTTCTGCCCGGGTCCCGTTATTCTAATCTAGACACAGTCTCGATTTTTCTCTTGTGGAATTACACTAAGAGGCAATGTTCTGAGTCGTCTTGGGATTACTAACGTAAATCTGTGTAATTTTCTTTTGTGCTCCTTTTCTTTGCAAGTATGTAGCTTCAAAGTTCTTTGTGGATTATACTTACAGTTTTGATTCCTCGCCATGACGACAAGGCATAAATATGAGACTACGATTTATTTAAGGCCAGCAATCGTGCAGGTGAGATCTCATAGAACAGGCTATCGTGTAAGCCTGGTGATTTGATTAACTACACTGCAAAAAAAAAAAAAAGTGTTGATTTTACAGTATAATACTGGCATCCCAGGTGCCAGTATTATACTGTAAAATCAACACTTTTTTTTGCAGTTTATGTTTTCTGAAATTTTTGAAATTGATATTCCTTTTCTTTATACTTTGCGACACTTTACCTGTTGTTTTATCTTATTCTATTTATTAACTTTTATTTCGTTTTAACTGTTGTGTTATTGCTGTTTACTTTTTTATAGAATAATATTTTATTGCTATAAAAGTTGGCTTGCATTCAGCTGAAAATTTTTTTGACAAATTACAAGCTGTTTTTTTTTTTTTTTTTTCGTATTAGATATTACGTGTTTTAGTATTGATAACACTAGAGTTAATAAAGGCATTCGTAGAAATTGTGAAACCCGGTACACATTACATTTATGGGCCCACTACATGATGCCCTGTATATGTATACATTTAATACGAAGTCGAGTTTTCCCCATAATATAAGACCCCATATAGTTGTCCTCCCACCCCCTTTTCTGTTCACGACCCCTTTTAAAGGCCGATTCAGATCACGGTATAGTTTAAATTCTTTTTCTGCATATTTTTCCTTCTAGTGCTTTACTTTAAAGATATTAGTCATTTAAATCTGGAAGAAAAAAATTATATATATAATTTTGGCTGTGTTTTCAATTGGAACCACCACTTCAGACTATCATTTAACACTGGATTCAAAAATGCAATATACAGTGATGAATAGATTAAATAAAAGGCAAAGTAGTAAGAATTAATGAAAGATTTATTTTTAAATTTAAGAACTGATATAATAAGGTTGAAAATTTGTGCTTTATGAAAAAGATAAAAAAGGCCATTTTTATGATTTTCTGCACATTTCTTTTTACAATCTTTTATTTAACTTAACTTGGTTTTTGTATGTGGAAAGATGGAATTTCGCAATCGATTTTTCACTTACGTCTTGATATGCTAGAATTATAAAAATTCTGTACAGAGGTAGGTTTCTGATAACAATACAGCATTTTAATATTTTAAGAACTTAATTATAAATTAATAAATCGCATTTAAGACCTTTTTCCGTCAGTCGGTCACAGGTGGTAAATCGCCAAATATTTTTTATGGTTACAACAACAACGGATCTAGTTATTCGCCAAACCACGCTCGCCAAAATAGGCCAACTGGCTGTGAAACTGCAGCAACGAAATATTTTAAGAAAATATAAAAGTAGAAAATAAAAAATGAAGGGTGTAATACATATATATTTTAAATATGCTTTAATCAAGTAACAGTTTCATATTAATTAAATTATATTTATACATTGAGAAATGAATTTAGAAATCCTAAAAATGTAGTTTAAATATTGTTTAATTTTTTTTTTTTTTTTTTTTTTGTTGCCGTATTTTAAAAAAGAAGCAAAGAAAAAATTATATATATTTTAATAACTTCATAGCTTGCGCTTTTTACCAAGCGTAAAAAAAAGGCAGTGAATTTTCCATAATCAAGTTCGGTGCCAACATTAATTACAGCCATGAAATATTAAAATATAGATAAAATTCTTAAGTGATACAAAGAGAAACACAAAAGGCTTATAAAAACCTTTTAATGATCGACATATGTTTCAACGCTCATATACTTTCAAGATTTTATAACGATGAACAAAAATATTTTCGAAAACTTGAAAATAAACTGGAAAACATAAATCACGCGATCAGATATGTAAAAAAGCAGGTGCTTGAAATAGTCAACTGTAAAAGCGAAAATTAATATTTCCTTATTGCTTTTTTAAAACTGAAAAGTACCTTGAGCCAAATTTTAGATAATTCAAATGAAGCGGATTCATTGCAAATGTTCACGTTACGCATATACATTTCTTCAATTTATTTCCCATCTATTATCCGTGAAACAATAGAAATCTATAAGCGTATTCGAACATTTGCAATGAATCCGCTTCATTTGAATTACCTAAAATTTGGCACGAGGTATCAGGTTTTTTTTTTTTTTTTAAGTATTTCAAGCATGTGCTTTTTACATATATGACCTCGTGATTTATGTTTTCAAGTTTATTTTAAAAAATTTGAGAGAATATTTTTGTTTATCGTTATATATCTTGAAAATGGCATGAGCGTTGAAACATATGTCGAACATTAAAAGGTTTTTATAAGCCTTTTGTGTTTCTCTTTGTATCACTAATCTCTAGTTCCAAAACTAAAAATATACACTGCAAAAAGGAAAAAAAAAAAAAACAGTGTTAATTTTACAGTATAATACTGGCACCCCAGCTGCCAGTATTATACCGTAAAATTAACAGTAATAAAAAAGTAAAATAAGCAGTAATACGCTGCCGCGCAGCTGGGATGCCAGTATTATACTGTAAAATCAACGCTTTTTTTTCTTTCTTTCTGTGTATTATTTAAAACACATTTCTAAGTAAGAAATTTTAGTGAAAGGTCTGTAAATAAAAATCAATAGTACCGTAATTTCCGGCGTATAATCCGCAGCTCAAAGAGTCGTTTTTCGACCCAGAAATATTATTTTATAAAATGTAACTTAAAAGATCGCTGTAAATATTTAACTACAATTATTGAATAAAATTTCTGGGTCGAAAAACGACTCTTTGAGCTGCGGATTATACGCCGGAAATTACGGTAGGCACCAACTCACATTTCTTTTCCCTCCACAACAATGGCTAGTTTTAACACTCTTCCACTAGAGTTGGTGCTTTATTTGAATTGTTACCGATTTTGGGCGTCCTTCAACCGATTTTTTATATATTTTTTATTTGTGTAATATAAAATTCAAATATAACAATAGAGGCAGGAATATTAGATATATGAATAAAGGAAATGTTTTCTCTACCATTTTCTCATATTTATCATAGAATGACTCAAACAAGAATTCTGTTTTTTTTCGCTCTTTAACCTTCTGTTCTTTTTTTTTTTTTTTTTTTTTTTTTTTTTTTTCCGGGGAAGTGGAAGTGTGTCGTTCTCACTTGTGTAATCCAACTACTCAATTACAATAGTTATGGAAAACTTTATTTTTTGTTAATAAAACTTTTCTTGTAATATTAGGAAGATTAATTACAGCTTTAAGTGCGTGTCAGAAATTTAATTTAATTTTTTTTTTAATCTAAATAAACTTAGCTTATATTTCTATCGTAAGATATTACTATTTAACCGTTTAAAGTCAGACTTTTCGTATTTTATTTATTTATTTTATTTAATTTTTCTCAATTTTCGGTCAAAATTACTTTTACGTTAATAATATTAAAAGTAGCTACCCAAATCACAACAGTTAAACTTTTACGTTAATAATATTAAAAGTACCTACCCAAATCACAGCAGTTAAGGTTAACTGAAATTTAACGAGTGTGTCATTTACGGAAGTCTAGCCAATGTAGTTATTGTTCGTACTATTCATACGACAATAGGTTAAGGGAGAATTTTCATATTACAACAAAATTGAACAGACATTATCACTTTCTAGTATTTTTATATTTTATCAAACATTATTCATTCTTTAACCTCTATTTCAAATTTAAAGAGTTAAACATATGTTTGAAATAAACGAATCGCAAACGGTGTAAAGAGAATTAAGCAAACTTTTATGATTATTATTACTACTAAATGCTGAAACGTAAATGAAGTCATAATAATAAATTTATAATCATATACTATCATTAATGCACGTACATAAATATTTGTTAAGACAAAATAATACCCAATGAAAAGATACGTCCTATTAATAGGACGAGAGAACTGAATGGGTTAGCAGTATAATTTAGTTAAAGCGTTAAAGGGACTTGCCGTTCGACAATTTCGTTACTGACCTTTAAAGATAAAACTACAACACATATTCATAAGAATTGAGACATTTAAAAATGCTTTTTTTTTTCTTTCTTTTTTTTTTTTTATTGTCAATTAAAGTAAATGTTTATTTATTTTATAAAAAAATCATATAACTACCTATTAATTAAGGCAGTTTTAATGAACGAATTCGTTCTAAATTTCTTATTATTAATACATAAATCTTGTCTTCTATGCAGTTATTAAAGAGAGTTTCACTTAATCCATAATTTGGGGCATAAAGTGTTTGTTACACTAACTGGGAAGAAACTTTTTCTTGCATTTCACGATTTAATTATTTTATGCCGAGTTAAAGCGTTAAAGGCACTTGCCGTTCGACAATTTCGGTACTGACCCTTAAAGATAAAACTACAATACATATTATTTCATAAGAATTATAACATTTAAAAATGCTTTTTTTTTTGTCAATTAAAGTCACGATTTAATTATTTTATGCAGAGAAAAAAAAAGATTAATAGCAATATTTGTTAAATTGATAATTTAGTGTTCATTATTTTAAAGTTTATTTTTCTAATATTCCATCGATGTGTTATAACTGATTTATGCTTTCAATTTTTCAATTGATATTTTAACAAAATGGCTATCGCAATTCTAATATGGATCGACTGTATTACCAATACATTCATTCCATGTCAAATTAACGAGGGGTCTGGGCCTTGACATCTCTGATTTCAATAATTTTGGGTGTATAGTTTGTGCGCATAAAGTATGTAAAAAAATCCAATAATTGTTTTGGCTCAGCTTTAATTTTTTTTACAGAATTTAAAAAATGCAAAAACTGCCATTTTACACCACTGCTATGTACAAATTTATTGGGCTTTAATATGATGTGCAAACACAAGCTACTTAGAGTTAAATGTATTTTCGACAAATTTTTAAATTTTTCAAATAAAACCCTTCTGATTTTGTTTTTTACAAAAATATGTGTCAATCCGTCACAGATATGCAAACAGCTTAATTGTATACAGATATGCAAAGTTTCAAGATGGAAAATTAAAAGAGCCTGAGAAATTAAAATGTTATTATATATATATATATATTATACTAGGGGGCCTACCCCCTGCGAGCTACGCTCGCCAACCCCCGCTCAGACTTCGAGGCCTCTAAAAACATGACAGCGTGCTTTGTTTTAAAAATATTGGTAAATCTGTAATTGGGTTGCCATGCTTTTAACGTTTTAATGGGGCACTTTTTTATTATCATGGCCTCATATACAACTGTTGTGACAACTGACGACTGTTTTCGGGATTGATAAGTATAATCAATTACACCTTGAAAACCAGCTTGTATAAAATGGTTAGGTTTAAATTGTGGCTACCTCTCGGACTTTTATAACAACGATCTGTATTCTATTCTTCCTTTGCGTTTAAGGATGAAAAAAATTACATCTGTTTGTGAATAACATTAAGAACCACGGTATTGAAAAGTACTATGTTATAGACATTTTCAGTAACAGGTTTTAATTTTCTCTCTATTTTAGTGCACCATCATGCATATTTTCATGTTATTTTAAATATGTAAATTATTTATTTTAATTAATATCTATATATATGAATTTTCTAATAATTATTTATCATACAAAATTAATTAAATATTTTGTGCATGCATGCCTGCATTTATTCGGCATCAATTGAGATATTTAAACAAATTTGCTATCCGCGATAATTTTACACCATGTTATGTCACTTGAATATTGTCCATAAGAAAATCGGGTACTTTTCCAGCATAGGATCCTTTGCTTTTAGGTTTGGCGTAATTCGAGTTTCAAAAACGGATAGATTCGTTAATATACATACATTTGTTGCCAAAAGTTATAAAAACAAACTCAATGAACTTTTGGTGCTTTTCTATTATAGGGGGTCTTGACGCTTTTTTAAAAAGCTTGGCGCAATTCGGCATCAGAAAGTGAGATTTGGTGCCAAATGACATAAACAGCCATGGAAACAAATTCATTGATTTTTTTGTTTATATGCGTATTTTAATTATACGTACATTATTATTGTTTTTTCTATACAAATTACTTCTGATTATATATAAAATAGGATAAATGGCATTCTACGCTAAACAAATTGTATAAATATTGAAAAAATGCTTCTGTATACGAAATGACAAAGTGAATAGGTTGACGGAAAGTATGTTGCCAAATTTCCTTTTCCGCCAAGGCTTTCTCTGTTTCGTCAAGGCCCCATATACTGGAAAAGCACCGAACTTTTATGCTTGTTTATACATGTATTTATATGTATATATACAATTTATTTATAATTGTCTTTCAATTTACCTCTTTTTGTACATAAAAATAAATAAATTCTTTTAATTAAATTTTACAAAAAAATAACAAAATGATATCAATAAATAATAATTACTATTAATTCCTTTCCTCCCCTTTCTTTTGCGTTTACATAAATGACGTCATTTGGACGAATTTATTCAAAATATTTTCAATTTATAAATTAAATTAAATGCTGACAGGCGATTGAATCCTGACGATAGAAATGTGATTTTTTTTTTCAAATTTTCCTGAAAAACATAATTTAATCACAATCTTGTCTTCATTATCGATTGAAATAAAAGATAAATTCAATTTCAATTTGAAAATGACGATTAAAAAGAAATCAATAATCCCTATCGGGATCCTTTTCGATTTTTTTCCCTTTTTGTCACAAAAAAACTGAGTAATTAGTTGCCATCATTACAGAAATGTCATTAAAATCTCTAGTTCCAAAAAAATTGTAGAAAAAAATTAATATCTCGAAAACTAATTCCAATTTCAAAATTCTATTACCAGTTTTGACATCCGCGGATTTTTATGGACAATTGGTATTAATTTCACCATCAAGCGTTTAATATTTTATTAAAAATAGCCCTGAAACATAATCAGTCGTTTAATCAGTCGTTTCATAAAATCGTTTCATTAAATCGTTTCACAAATTCGTTTCATTAGGATTTTATATATATAGGGTAGATATAAGGAAAAGACGAATGAATTTATGAAAAAAGAACATATGTTCAATTTTTCCCCTGTCTTCTCAATGCCTCATATATACAGGGTGATTCCGAATTCATGGTAGAAACTTTAAGGATTGGTACAGGATACTGTAACAAACAATTTTTGTACAGGAAACCAGGGACAGAAATCCATTTATATAGTCAAAAATACAGGGCGTCTCACTCCAATCCAAAGTAACGTGTTCGTTCATAACTTTAATAGTAGTGAAGATATTTTAATGAAATCCTTACAATATGCTTACAATTCATACAAAAATGACCCTGGTTTCTTATACAATAAATGTTTTTACAGTGGGTTAGATTGTAAGCTTTATATGTTTCATCATTCTTTAAAAATTAATCCAAGTGCCAAGAAAAAAAAAAGAAAGAAGATCATATCTCAACGCGCGAAATACACTTGAGGAAGGAGAAACAAAAGGTGGGGGGCGGGAGTTGCCAACGCGTAGTTAGGCTGGTAGAGATACAAAATGTTAGTATTCATTTTTTTTTCCCTTAATTTACTTTCAATATTCATGAGATGTATTTAGAAGAAATTTGTAAGTTATACAACACCTCAAGAATGAAAAATCAAAATATTGGATTGAGCAGAATACTGTGCTAAGAATTGCATTAGGTTTTAAAAAGCGTTTAAGGAGATTATTCTGATAAATGTATGCTAAACAAACATTTTTAGGGCATATTGTTTCATCTGGAATTAGAACAAACTGGTTTTATCATTGATTTGACTAAAAAGTTATTGTTCTTGTATTTGTTGTTTGGTAACGGTTTCTATATTAATAATAATAAAAAAGGATGTGTGTCTGTGTGTGTGACTAATAAAATCTATCACACGGAGAGGTCTGCATATTTAGATAAGGATAGACGAAGACAAAGTCTCAATGCACCTGAGACTCAGATTTTCAATTTTTTGATAATTAACTGTGATATTAATTAAAAACCGTCATCAAATGCTAATGAACGAGTTTCAATTTTTTCCCAGCTCGTTGGCGTTATGATCGCTTCCACGTATGTTCGGGGAAAACGTGCTTTTTCAAGCATATAGCTTGCAGATAAGTGTAAAACTACACTGCTGTCCAAAAATTAAAGAGAAGTAACCGGACGCTTTCGCATTTTACATGGTTTGTCGAATATCTACTGAAATTTTTGACATATTGTTCTTGAAATTCGAGGATGTAAAGCACATGTTTGACTTCAAGAACAGTAGAAACAGTATACTGCAATTAAAAAATTAATATATTGAATATTTGATAAGATATTGGGCATTTGTATGAAATAATTTGTAACTGCGCATGTGCGACCTAGCCAAAGGTTTTTTTTTCTTTCATAATTTGGTAGTCAATTCTATTTAGAGTAACTCCTATAAAAAAATAAAAAAAACAGTCAAATACTCAGAAAAATACCAGCAATACAGTGAGCTAATTGACAAATTCGGAGGAAAATACCATATAATCCAATGGTAATAATATATAAGATATTTTACGGTGATACAATTGCTTTGATCAAGATCATCAGAAAATATAAACAAGACGGATGATGTTTAAGTATAATATTACTTAGTCCTTGAAATAAGTAGTTTAGAAGATTGGGATTTTCGATAAAATTGTTTAAAGTAATTTTTTTTTTTTTTTTTTTTTTTTTTTTTTTGCCGAAAAATATCGCTCGCTTTTACTCGGAAATACATAATTATATATCGGAGGAATAATAATAAAAAAATTCCTTTCTTCAAGAACTGTTTTTCTGATGTAGAAGGTGAATAAAAAAATTGTGTTTGAAATATTCCGCTTCTTAAAAATGCAACAGAATGTTTGAAACATTCTTATTGTATGCAAGATATTATACAATGTCAATACAATCTTATACAATGTCATTCTTATTGATGTTCAGAAATTGTAATAATATTGAAGATATTTTAACGAAATCTTCAACATAATAACTTTTGATGGTCAAAAATTGTAATAATATTGAAGATATTTTAACGAAATCTTTTACATAATAACTTTGCTTTCTCTGAACAGTTATGATATCAAGGAAAGTACTGGAATTGCACAGTAATTCAGCCAGTGACACAGAATACATTATTAGCTGCCTTCCATATTTTAAACCGTTTAGCACAGTGTTGTTTCGACGAGGATGATGATCATTTCTAAACACTTCCTGTGATTTTATTACATTTCAGAGAAAGTAAAGAATATCTTCAGTTATGCTGGACGAGGGCTTTGTGTGAGACACCCTTCATTTTCGATTGAAAAAGTGGATTGTAATGCACCCTGGTTTCTTGTACAATAATTGCTTCTTGACATGTATTATCACCTTTTAGTGGTCATTCATTTATTACATCACACTTCAGGGGGAAGTTGGTCTGCAAAGTGTGACACAGTGTGACTGGGGGTGTGAAAGAGAAGGCGTTACTACATTGTAACATAAAATCTGAAATCTGAAAACAATTAGGTATGCATTGTTTGCAAGCAACATACTAAGATTCAATTAAAAATTATGTATTTTTATTCAGTTAGTATTAGGTAACATTTTGCTCTTCCTTTAAATTGCAGCTAGAGTACTGCACGGAACCCGAACTGAACCCGAAACTGACATATTCAATCCCGAACACGAAGTGATAGAAAATTAATCAATATTTTAATACATTTATGGAAAAAAATAGTCTACAATTATATTGTAATATCAAATTTATCTATTTTTATATAAAAATGAACGGGTATACACTCATTAATATTCAAATATTTTTCATTTAAAATATATATAGGACCTTCTTTTGAAAAATCGGGTCATCTCGAACCCGACGCGAAAGAGACGAAATCCAACCCGAAACCGAAACATTTAAAGTCAACCCGACTCGAACATGACCCGCAACGAGATAAAAATAGCGTCAACCTGACCCGACCCGAATCGTGTATCGGGTCGGTTTTCGGTAAAATCAAGGTTGCCCGATCCAATGCAGGACTCTAATTGCAACAGCTTGAAGTAAAAGCACACAGGATATAGAATTTATATCAGTTGATAATAAATTGTATATAACTTTTTATTTGCATCAAATTCTCTTTAAATAAACAGCTGGGAAAAAAAATGTGACATCATAGCAGAAGGAAGGGGTACCACTCGAGTGCGACAATCTAATGACAGGGTGAGGGAAGGGTAAAAAAAAAGAGAAAAACACCATGAAATTTGCGAGATTTAATTAGTGGATGACCCCTTATAGCTATCATAAGTTCAGATAACACCCTGTATAAGTATTTGAAACACACATACATAATTTAAACATTTTAGTACCACAATTCCGTTATTTGTTTTCAATGAATGACTTTGAAATGTTTTGAAGATAAAGTACTTCTGAAAATTATAATAATTAATCAGATTATATACAAAATCAATTTTTTTCACGAAGTTATGCGAGAACATAACCGATTAAAAATAATCACACTAATTTTAATTATTGTGGTTGTTTTAATTAAAATGTCATGTAATGGGTGTGTGTTATCAGGTGACATTTTTGGGAAACGCTCTCGCAGACAGTATCGCCGCAGTTGAGCGTTTGACTTATTGATGGATGATGGATTATCCAATGTTTTATTTTATGCATGTATTTAAGAACGAAGCTCTGTTTTCCATCTTAACAACGACCTTGGTTTTTTTTTTATTCTTCAAAATAACCGTGTTCATCATAATGCGTTCATTAATCATGCTCAAACCTGTTCGGTCAAGTTGAGTTAGCAGAAGGTATTCATTTACAAATCTTTGAAATGTAACAATGTGATGGCGGATATCTTTGTATTTGAAAATATTTAAAAAAAAAATAATACCTCTTTAGGATGATTATTATATAAATATTTTACGTTTTTATTCGAATGGTATTTGCAATATTTTTATAAAATTATATTTATGCGATAGTTCATAAGTTTTAATTCTCAATTCCCACGATACACAGTATTAAAGTACCGGGTGATTATAATTAAAGTTACGATTTCAAAAATCGATAATTTTAAAACTACTGGTCAGAATGACTTGATATTTTAGCAGAACAATCGTGAGGCAATGGAATTTTGTTTGGCGAAGGAAAAAAATAGTTTCAAAATGTGCCGATAGATGGCGCTGTCTGAGTTCACACTGTCTGGAGATATGCAAATTACTAATACGTGACATGCGCACCGCAGACACAGCTGCCATAAAACTGCAGAGCACCAGCTCTTTGCCTGAATGCTTCATCATGACTCTGACTATGAACGATTGCGCTCTGAACTTGAAGCTTTTTTATAAGAACGATGACTGCGCACTTACAGCTATTAGGAAGTTTCGGATATTAAAATCCATAAAAAGGGATCCAATAACTACAAATGGTCTGCGAAAAATGATTGCTAAATTCGAAGAGACCGGTTCATTTGAAGTTAAACGGGGTAGAGGAAATAAACCAGTTACGGCTGCGGCAGTGAAAGATGTGGCTACAGCATTACAAGAACAGACTAACAGTGATGCTGGAATCAGCAGTGCACGGGGAATTGTCTAAATGCTGGATATGCCGAACAGCACGGTGCGTAAAGTCCTACGGAACATCTTGCGCTGTTATCCGTACAAGATAACTCATGTGCAGGAGTTGCTACCCTACTGACCTGCAAGCACGTCAATCTTTTATACTACAATTTATTGCCCGGATGGAAGTGGACAATGGATGGCCATGGAAAATTCTGTGGTCTGACGAAGTTCACTTTCATTTGCAAGGTCATTTTTTGGTCTTTCCCCTTCTATTACCCCGACTGCGCCATCTATCGGCACAGTTTAGAACTATTTTTTTCTTTCGCCAAACAAAATTCCATTGCCTCACGATTGTTCTGCTAAAATATCAAGTCATTCTGACCAGTAGTTTTAAAATTATCTATTTTTGAAATCGTAACTTTAATTATAATCACCCGGTATATTCTTTCTACCAAGAGATTTTTATACTTCGGTCCATAAAACTATCTGTACACTTTTGCAGTGTAAGTTTCTGTAAAAATATGGATTTTTGAATCACCGGAATATTGATTTTTTTTTACTACTAAAATGTGGTACTGAATGTGGTACTAAAATTAATGAACACCGGAATAATGAAATTATGATACTTTTGCGTATCCGAAACTTTTTTAATTTTGTTTTTATATTTTGTAGAAAAATATATGTAACTTTGTTTCTATAAAAGTTAATAAAACTAAGTAATAAATTTATAAAACTAAAGAGAGTTAAACTCATATAAAAAGTACTTATCAATATATTTAACATTAATTTTCAACGCTTGTTCCAATGTTTATTCGAAATGAAGTTTTCAGCGAGTGACATAGCATAAAATATAATAATAATAATATTGATAATAATTAGCTGAACCGCTCGGCGTTTCCCGGACCCGTGATAATAGCCTAAAATAAGTGTTGAATGATTTTAAAACGAAAATCTTTCCAAACGAACTTAATGTTAACTCCTTCGGGACCTGAGGCTTTTACACAAATTTTATTCGCTTAGCACCACTTTTTTAAAAAGAAGCTACATTTACTTAAACTATCACAAAAATGCTCTAATTAGTGAAAGCAAATATTACTTTTAATTTTGACTGGTGCCTAAAACAAATTCTGTATGCTCCTTTTGAGGGTGCATATATGCACCCATGGTCCCGAATGGGTTAAAGTCTCCACTGCCTGCGGCTGCGTACACCCTTGAATTTGTGCGATTTTTATAAGTTTTAAACGAAAATATATCCAAATGGACTAAGGGGCACGTTATAGTAAATGCCGATTAAATTTCTAACATTTAGATGCATTAAAATTTCAATTCTAATCAAACATTCCTGAGAAAATTTAAATAATCTAAAACGTCCCCCTCGCCTCTTCTAAAACACAAATACGATAAAGTTGAAAGATGCGTTTCTGACGCAACACGAAATGGTATCTCGGAGGATATTGAGAAAAAAAAGAAGTCTGGCAAATTCGTGAAAGGACTTTCAGAAAATAAATTTTTTGAAATAAGAAATATGAATATTTTTTAAAACCCAAGACATCGTTAGGGCCGGAAAAGTACCAAAAAGATTGAAAACTTTTACTAATGTGGAAAAATCGCAGTAAAACGCGAAAAAAACCCACCAAAAATCACAGAAGACAAAATTTACTATAATAATCTAAAAGATTAAAATCAGATTCCTTTTACAAATGTCAAAAATCTGACTTCGCATAAAAAATGTATGAAAAATTCAAAAATCGTTGTACGATATCTAAATAAAACTTTATTGAAAAGACGACAAGGACTACTGGAGTAGACGATTAAAACCGGATTCTTTTTACGAATGTCGAAAAATCGCCGCAAAACACGAAATAAATACAAAAATCGCATTAAAAATTTCGTGAAAAATTCAAACATCGCTGTACGGAATACGAATAAACTTTATTAAAAAGAGGATAAAATTTACTATGTGTGCTAAAAGACAGAAACCGTATTTTTTAACGCAAAAACAGCATTAAAAATTGTAAAAAATTCAAAAATCGCAGAGGACAAAGTTTATTATAGTGGGCTAAAAGATCGAAACCGGGTTTCTTTTACTAATGTGGAAAAATTATAGCAAAACGCAAAAAAGCTAAAAATCGCATTAAAATTTTCGAAAATCCCAGAGGACAAAATTTATTACAGTGGGCTAAAGCATTGCAACCCAAATTATTCAAACATTCACGAATCTCAAAAAATTACCACAGAACCCGAAAAAAAAAACCCGCTAAAAATAGCATTAAAAATCGCTAAAAATTCAAAAGTAGCGGCAGACAAAATTTACTATATTAGGTTAAAAGTTTGAAACCGACTTTCCTTTACGAATGTCAAAAAATCGCCACAAAACGTGAAAAGTCTCTAAAATTCACATAATAAAATTTGTGAAAATTTCAAAAATCGCTGTACAAATTTCGAAAAAAGTTATTGAAAAAGTACAAATATTAATATATTGGACTGAGAGAATGATTAAAACCGGATTCCTTTTAATAATGTGGAAAAATCGCCGTGAAACGTGAAAAAACGATAAAAATCACATAAAAAATTGCAAATAATGCAAAAATCGCTGTTCGAATTCTGAATAAACTTTATTGAAAAGAGAACATTTACTATAATGAGACAAAAGATTGAAACCTGATTCATTTTACTGTGAAAAGATCTCTGCAAAACGACCCCCTCCCTTAAAAATCACATAAAAATCGCTACAAATTAAAAAATCGCAGAGGACAAAATTGACTATAGTGTGCTAAAACATTGTAAAATCGCCGCGGAATGTGAAAAACGCTAAAATTTCAAGAAATGCTAAGACAAAATTTACTATATTAGGCCAAGAATTTGAAACCTAATTATTTTTACAAAAGTCAAAAATTCGTCGTGAAACGCGAAAAAACTCTAAGATTCCTATAAATAAAATTCTCGAAAAATTCAAAAATTGTTGTACTAATTCCGAATAAACTTTATTAAAAAGAAGACAAAATTTACTATATTGGACTTCAGCCGAAAACCGGAATTTGAAACCGGATTCCTTTTACTAATGTAGAAAAATCGGCGCAAAATGTGAAAAGACAATACATAAAATCACATAAAAAATTAAATCACATAAAAAATTAAATTGAAAAAAATCTACTCAAAAAATCCCAAAACTGGCTTAGAGATGCATAACTAAAGACATAGAGGTACTTTCCTGCTTCAGACACACAGGCAAACTTAGAAGAAATCAAGAAAACAAGAAATCTTTATTATAATATATAATAATAATAATAATAATAATAATAATATGGTGCATTTGATTTATGCATATAAATAATGTCAAGATTTTTGCACGATCACTGTAGTATAGTTACTATTAAAGTGTGTAAACTATATTCATTCATATAAATAAAAAAAAATAATTTACGATTCTTTCTATTAAACATTACTGTCATATTTCTGATTCTTTTCCATAAGCAAATATTTATATTTGTGTAATTTCTCAGATAATTGGAGATATTGATTAGCATGGTATGCCTTCAGAATGGTCTGTTATTTAGAAAAAATCTTATAATTATTAATATTTAATTTACCATGAATATTTTAATTTTTCTTTGAATTATCGTCTTTTGCACAACAGTTTTCTTTTTTTGGTGTTTCTTTTGTGTGTGTTTCTCTCTCTATGTGTTTGTATGCAAAGCTTAATTCATTTTCTTTTCCACGATTTCTTAATTTTTAGAATTAATCGCTATTCATGTGTGGGTGTAACTAATTTTACTAGAATAAAAATTGCGCCAACCATCTGATATCCTTTTATGGCACATCAGTTCAAAACCACTGATTTAGTATCTTCATTCTCGACAGTATACCTTTAAATTATCTTCGAAAGAGAAAATGTTCTTCTCAGAAAATGGGGAAAACAATAAGATCAAATCTTGGATGTACCAAATCTTTCTTATGAAAAATAATATCTACGCCATTACCTCATCGAAATAACAAAATCGCTCAAATGGCAATATCATAACTGATACTGTAGTAGATACTCTATTGCCCAGTGGTTTGATACGGTGAATGAACCACATACTGACCAGTTTTTAAAGATGTCCCTGATATGCTGAACAGCTCAATGTGAAAATTTCTACCTTTTCAGAAAAATTAATTAAACAAAAGCTGTTTCATAATCCGCTGCGAAATTATTTCCGATATTTTGTCAAGTCTTGTTTAAAGACAGTAAGATTTCGAAAATTTGCTCCTCATCAAAAAGGACTGGCAATTAACAAAAAAAATAAAATATTTTTGTTTACATTCGATATTTTTGTTTCCATTACATATATGTCATGATCATTACTCATCGTCATATAACTTCTGTAGTGTTAAATAATCGTTATACATTAAGGGTTTTTTTTTTCTTTAGAAAGAATAACAAAAGTCTAAGGAAAATTAACTTATGAAAAACTCAAGTGTTCATGTATACTTACTTTTTGCATTTTATTAATTGATACTATTTATACCAAACTTATAGATTGCCAATTTCAGACCATAAAAAATTGATATAAAAAGAATGTGTTTGGCACTCAATTAAAAAAAAGTAATAAAGAGAAACTGTTCCATCTTTAGAAAGAACAGTCCACGAACTCTTAAACTTCCAACTGCTTAATTCCCTCATAATTGATTGCTACTCTTTTTATAGCAAGCAAGACAAGGAGGGAAGAGAAATCGTCTGAGAAGAAGTAACCTTGATGTTTTTATGTCACGTGGCATGAAAATGAGCTTATTGTTTTCTAGTGTGTTTTGGCAACACTTGGCGGATGCCGTTACTCTTTTGCCACCGTCTGTTGTTTCACGGTGATGTATTTGAACTTTCATATTTTGTTTTGATACAAAAATACCTTGAATATATATATATATATAACTAGAAGTAAATAATTTTCTCTGTGTGTCAAAACTCAATCATAAATTCCATTTAAAAATAGTCTGTCTATTTTAAAAGCATCTTTTGGATATCTTTCATGTTAAATAAAATTGTACTTATTTTAGAAAATCAATTGAAAAATGTTCCAAAAATGACGAAATAAAACACTTACTGACAGCATATGTAATTAAAAATGGGTCATTAATAAATTACGTCACACTTTAACCCTTTGGGTACGAGCGACACGTATACGTGCCGCATAAGACGCTCAGAATCCTCGATTATTCCCACCAGTTATTTTTTAGTGTATGCTTTGCCTTATTTAATTGTAGCCTTTCTGCGATTCAATTAGGCGAAAATTTCTGTTTTGAAAAACCGGTGGTGAAAGATTAAAAATTCTGTTAAGGACGCTCGTCGCGAAGGCTGTTAAGACGGGGAGGTGGTCTACAAAGTGTGATAAGGGGAGGGGTGGGAGTTAACATGTTGTGACATCATACATAAAATATTACAACAATTTGGTAGGCATTATTTTCAAGCAGTATAATATAGTTCATTAAAAAAAAAAAAATGTATTTATTTTACAGATAGAATGAGGTACATTTTTCTTTTTTCAACACTTCTTAAGTTTAATTGCATTTTTGCTGACTACATGGTGTGTATAAATTCTATGGATCATAAGCGGAGCTACACAAAATAGTTGTAAGCATTTCTGTGTATGAGCGTGAATAGCTTAAAGATGTCTTTTAATTGAGTTATGCATTTTCCAGCCAAACTTTATTTATCATACCGAGAGATGTCTGTAGAATATAAATAAATTCTATACAGGGTAAAGCACTAGATACATTGCCGCCAATGAATGGTAATTTCTGAAAGTACGTTTTCATTTGCGGCATGCGTTTTTATTCTGAATTAAATTTTACTGTAATATGAGGCATCTGTAGATAATATACCTAGATGTACAAAATTATTCGAGTGCATTTCCGTTTATAGGTGGAAATTGTTGAAGGTAAATTTTCGACTGTGATTTGTGTTTTGTAGCTAAGTTAAATTTTAGCACACTATATAGCATGTATATAGATCTATCGATCATGTATAGGAATGCACAAAAGAATAATTGCAATTTCTAACCATTAAAAGCATAAAATCTCAAATTTTCCGGGGGGGGGGGGGAATGTCCCCTCCGGGCCTTTCTTTTAATTCTTTTTTAAACAGATTCCCGTCTTATCAGGTATAATTGTAGGGTATTCATACTGTAGGGACAGTGAAATTTTTAAATTTAAAATAAATAAGATTCCGTTATAGATAGGTTCGGTTTTAATAGAATTTATTGCATTTTTAATGCCCCGATTCAGAAGCCTCTGTCCCGCTTTTCTAGACAGTGGACCTGGTAGTTTGGAAACTATTGTTTTAACACATTGCCAATAAATTGCACTATATCACTAGTAAACCATAAGTGCAACGTACATTTATGTTTTTATTCCTCATGCATCAAATTATGAAAACGTATATATAAGGGCATATTCTTTGTTTCACATTAAAAAAAAGTATACATGTTACGGTCAATAAATAAATTCGGAAATTATTCATAATAACTGGTTATTATGAATGATTATCGAATTTGTCGTATTGACCGTAATACTGTCCCGCTTTTTGTGACACTGGACTTGGTAACACTAGTGCCAACACTACCAACGGAAGATACGTAAGGACATCATGTACACTCGTGTCGAGCTCGCTCTGTTTGCTTTTGAGGCATCTTCCAGAATATTTGCCATTGAAATTATTGTGCGAATTATTTCTGTTTTTTTTTTTTTTTTTTTTTTTTTTTTTTTTTTTTTTTTTTACACAGCAAGTGTTGTCAAAATTTCTAAAATCGCGCGCAATTTTTTAATTTTTAAACACTTTCGACTATATATTTGGAGATACTATCCTGAAAGTGTTTAAAAATAAAAAAATTGCGCGCGATTTTAGAAATTTTGACAACACTTGCTGTGTAAAAAAAAAAAAAAAAAAAAAAAAAAACAGAAATAATTCGCACAATATTGTCAATGGCAAATATTCTGGAAGATGCCTATATATATATATATATATATATATATATATATATATATATAAAATGACTGATGGATTTTGAAATTCAATAACTTGCAAACGGTGACAGATATTAAAAAAATTCTTGCAGGAGTGTTATGTATGATGTCAGGAGTTTTCTTACTGTGATTCTGGATTTTAGTTCGAATTTCAAACAATAGATGGCGCTGTTAGCGATTGGCGCTCCGTCGAAGCCGAAACTGAGGCCACTGGGGGCATTGATGCACTGCCCCCTGCATAATAGGGCTGCTTCTTTTTCAGCCTTTGAACGGTCCCTCGAACTTCAACACCAATAATTTCTAAAAATTTTCTTCGCCTAGTTTTTCTGAGATCAAATAAATCAAAGAAAACTTTTAGATATTATTGGTGTTGAAGTTCGAGGGACCGTACAAACTTTGAAAAAAAATCCGCCTGCGACAGCCGTTATTTTTGTCAGCGCGCAGGCCTAGTATTCAGGTGGCGGTGCATCAATGCTGAGTGGCCTCAGTTTCGGCTTCGTCTGAACGTCAATCGCTGCCAGCGCCATCTATTGTTTGAAATTTGAACTAAAATCCAGAATCACAGTAAGAAAACTCCTGACATCATACATAACACTCCTGCAAGAATTTTTTTAATATCTGTCACCGTTTGCAAGTTATTGAATTTTAAAATCCATCAGTCATTTTTGGGACACCCGGTATATATATATTATATATTATATATACATTTTCGATGGATAATGTCATAATCCCAGTTTATGTCGTCATTATGCTGAACATGTGAAATAAGACACAGGATAATATCTACATTCTGTAATTTTTTGTTTTAATATTATGCAGATATAAGATAAATAACTTTCAAATGCAAGAACTAACAAATTTTCTTTACCAGCTATCAAAAATGCGAAGAATGAAATACTGCTGAATAACTTTTCAGTACAAATTTGCTTTTCAGTGTTTTTACTTTTCGAGCACATACTGTGAGGAAAGTATTCTAATCACGATTTGTATGTGTGTGTGAGAGTGAACACGATAACTCTCAAACGGTCCTTCCAATTGAGCGTCCATTTGGCGAATATGTTATAGGTCACTCTTGTCATAACTGTATAGATTTTCATAAAATTTGGCCGACGATTTCGGTTTTTAATCTATTTTTTTAAACCACTAGGGGGCTCTGCCCCCTGCTCGCTACGCTCACCAACCCCCGTTCTGATTTCACAGCCTCTTAAAACCTGGTAAAATGTATCTTGTTTTAAAAAGATGATGATGATGATATCACGAACGGCGACTTTCTTCTGTAATCAGGTTATAATGCTTTTTCATTTAATTTGTCTTTTTTATCTTTAATATTCATGTGTAAACACAATTTTTATGACGTAATTTTCTTTATTTCCTGTTTTCAACACGTGATCATTTAATTATTATTTTTAACTTTCATTATTGTTTTTAATAGTCTCGCGTAAATACATTTTTTATTTGAGATAAAACATAATCCTTTGCGCTTATTTAGAAATTGGCAACAATATAAAAAATGATTTTTTCAATAAAAGATTTTTTACTCGATTTTTAAGGATTTTTTGAGTTTTTATTGTCCGACCGTGATAATTTTTTTAATTTCTGAAAGCTTGTTATATTTCGCGCCTGGTGGTATGATTTTCGAATCCGTAGGATGGCTAGAAAAAAAGTAATAGCTCCTCAAAAAAGTCCCTAGTAAAAAAGCGATGAGAATAACCCGGAATATCTACGCAGAATTTGATTGGTCCATTTCGTTTTTGGCTCAGTTCCAGATTACTTTTTTTAATATAGAAGGATTTTCAAGCGATTTTGCGACTATAGGGAGTAAAATGTGTGTCTGTGCAAACGATGATCGTAGCGCCCGCAACCAACCAAGGAAATGTGATGGCAAGGTATAAGTGATAAGTATTGCAGCGATGTAATCAAACATTAGTGGCTTTGAAGTAATTTCTCGAATTTCAAAACGGGAGGTCCAGTGTTCGAATCCAGCCGATTTAGCTGTATCAGAAATTATAAAAGTTTTTTTTTTTCCTTCTTCTTACTTTCCTGTCACGTACACGAATGTTCAGAAAATCGAGTATATTTTTGCATGTAATTGCAATTTTTGTCTTTCATGAAAGTAACTTGGTACGCTTTTCCGTGTATTTATATACATAAATTCATAAAAACTTCACATGTCACAAGATAAGAAGTCGGTGGACCATTGGTTAACGACCTCTGTTTTACAGAACCACACAAAAAATATAAGATACGTTAGTATCTATAGCGGTGATTGTCAAAGTTTAAATGGAATTATGCACTTTAACCTTCAACAGAATTTTAATGTGCTACTTGAAAAGAATTTACGGCTTAATGAATGCTGCAGGCTACTTGAAAAGAGTTTATGACTAGATGAATTTTACAAATTACTCGAAAAGTGTTTATGAGTAATGAAGTATCTACTTGAAAAGAGTTTATTACTCTGTCCGTTCGTCTGTCTGTATCTGTACATCTTTCTACGTGCTTCTTTCTAAAAGATTTCGGTCGTAAACGAAGCTTTTTTTTTTTTTTTTTTTTTTTTTTTCTTTAAACACTTTTCAACAAGTTAAAAAGTGTTTTAGATTTTGGTTCATCTCTCTGGCTATACGTCCGCGCTCTAACGCGTGAATATACTTCGATTGCCAAGATATTAATATATATTATTCGGGTTCATTACAACATGTTCTTTATTGAAGATCATCTTTCCATAACTATTGTATATGTTATTTTTATTTCTTGCCAAACGATGAATTTATTGTTTAGCTATTACCAAAACTATAAAAAACTAGTCGGATGTGTCAATTCTAAAACTTTCTTACGTATGTTAATACTTATTCTCATACACTCTGTTAATACTGTATCATACATGTTAAATCACAGCGCCACCTTCAGGCCGAATTTCTCCAAAATTTTATCCACACCTTGGACTGACTATATGATATTACAACATCTAAATATAAAATTTCGTCGAAAAGTATTCATAACTTGTTCACTTAAACTGCTAAAAGTCGCAAAAACCTCACGAAAATCGTCATCACACCGTACCCTTCCGGGGGGGAATATCTCCAAATTCAACTGGGACCTGCTGGCCATAGCCAAAAACATATGTATGAAATGTGGTGCAGTTCTATGCATAACTTCATGTATTTTACAAAGGTGACACACACGCGGACACGCGAACAGACAAATATTTTGTAAAAACATGTTTTTCGGAATCTCTGATCCTTACAACGTGTAAATCCGTCGAAAAGCGGAGGTCAAAATAAATTTCGATTACAATAATTTCTCCTGTTATAGATAGAAGAATGTAAAAAAAAATGGTGAAATTTTTTCAGTAGCTCTTGCGAAAAAAGTACACCATTGCCAGTTGTTTTACATGTGATTTTTTTGCTTGAGAAATTGCGTAACTACTGTATTTTTTCTTTTTCATTAATTATGATATTTTTTTTTTTCTGCCGAACGATCAATTTATAATTATTACCAAAACTATTACAGAAAAATAATTAAAATCACTTCAGTAGTTACCAAGAGAAAGCTACATCAGTATCAGCTGCTTTATATATAATTTCACAACTGTTGCTGCCCCTTAAGTTAACGCCGCACCAGCTAAGATGTTTTGCTCTCAAAGTTAGTATACGGGAGGTGCTGGGTTCGAACTAGAGTCTTGCACCCGAAATTTCTGCTTAATGTCAACCCGAACGCGACAAAAAATATACACTTCTACCCGAACCCGAAATATTCAAACCCGAAACCAATCCGAAGTGAACAAAAATTAATCCATATTTTAATACAATTATGGAGATAAGTCTACAATTATATCTCTAATTTGAATTTTATTTATTTATTTTCTTTTTTTGTATAAAAATGAACATACATAGACTCCACTCATTAACACTTTGCCGTTCGCATGTCTCGTAAACATACGTAAAATTTGAAATACGTAAAAATTCGTAAAATGTTGAAATGATTGATGGACACCAGAATTTAAAAACAAATTTATAAGTAAAGTATTTTCTTCATGTACTTGATAAAAGGAAATTTTTCATTCCAAAATTCTGGTGCCAATGTAGCATTTAAGGATTAAAATTAAGTTACTTTACGTACGACACCACTGTGGTGTCGCCGGACGACAAAGTGTTAATAGTCAAATATACAGTTTTATTCATTTGAAAAAATTTCAAGTTTTTCTTTTGAAAAATCATGTCAACCCGACCCGTGCAGAAAACTAGTTCGAACCCATGTCGCGCTCGTCAGCCTACCCGTTCGAACTTTTCCGTGATTTTCCTCATATCTGCGTAAGGAAAGTGGTTGCACGTCTTCTTTGCACCTGACGAAGAAAGACAAAATTATTTCGAAAAGCCTAGTGCATTCCTTAATTTTCATGGTGTTATTAAGAAGTTTTTTTATGCTTTTATAGTATCACACCAGTTTTCAATAATTTAATGGAACCAACCTTAAATTATTTTTTAATAATTTGTCATTCTATCCTCAGGCTCACAGCTGATTTCAGACAGTCAAATGTGTAGTATCAAATACAACTTCTTAGGAATTGTTGACTTTGCGGTAGTCATGCAATCAATGGCTTTCATAAAAAATTCTAAGACTAAACTATTGTGGTAAATTTGCATTCCGTTTCATCGCATGTGGTTTCCTACAAAATATAATGATTTATTGTTACCTTATCAAGTCAACTGTCATCACTTCTACGAAAGAACCATTAATTGTAATAATTACACTACGGATATCTTGCTTTCAAGATAAAAATGACACAGGCATATGCGGGCGACAATAACTTTCTACTCAAAGACGATATTATGTATTTTAGAAAAAAATTATCCTCCCAGCATTTCCATAAATAATGATAACAGAATATATTAAAGATTGAAACGTTATCTACACGCCTTCTTTTTTCTATTCTATATTTGAGGATTTTTTTTTTTTTTCTCATTCAATTCTGAAAACAGAAGAAGGTAAAATGTTTTTTAAGATGAAAAATTAGTTTTATTTTTCTGTATTTATGAAATAAAACTAGTCGGATGTGAAATCTCAAAACTTTCTTTTATCTCATTCGTTAATCTCATCGTCTCTTCTATCTCATCGTTAATAGTACTTCAAAAAGCGTTATATTTTTTATCGCATTTCAATTTTTTTCGTCAAATATATGTTTCAAAACCATGGGGGGGGGGGGGGGGGGGGGGCGAGGAAAAAAAATTGTAATGAAGTCTAATCAATGGGTAATATATCAAAAAACGTGAACAATTTTGCTTATTACAAATATGCAACTTAAACCTAGATTGGACAATTGGATCATTCAGGTTGATTTTTATTCTGTAAAATTTATACAGTCGAACCCCGCTATAATGAACCCGGGATATAGTGAACACTCGGATATAGTGAACTTTTTTGCTGGTCCCGTCCGAACTCCCATTTAACTAATGTTATTTTATACGCTTATAGTGGACAGCTGAGATTTTGGTAATTCGTTTATAGTGGACTCATATTTTATTTCCCCAAATTTTTTTTTTTCAATTCTCCAACTTTAAACTTGCACTAGTTGTGACTGCAAATGATGACATGGCTTTATATTGTGTCAAATTTCACTCTTCACGCTCATCGCCTAAACAGCACATGCTTCTTCTTCCTCTCCTCTCCCTAAGCCGCTATCAGATTCACCAACTTTTCGAGCAACTTTTGAGCCAACTCTTGATTTGAGCCGATTTTCCGTGAAAAATCGTCCCAACACCCAGTGTGATAGCAAACAAGAATATCCCCAATTTATTTGCCACAGCTCTAAAAAATCGTGGCTAGGAGCGACATTTCATCCAACTTCCAACATTTCAGCCAATCAGAGGGAGGCGTTTGGAACGCCTTTTTGCTATGAAATGAGATTGGCGTGATTTGGCTTGCCTAGTTTGATCGCCAGTGTTTGTAAACATTACAGGGGTTGATGCAGGGTTTTTTTCTTGGGGCCCATTTTGTGAAAAGTAAAGGTTATTTTTGTGAAATTTATTATATTTTTGTAAAAAATAACTTTTTGTAACGAAAGTTATCTATTTAAAAACACAAATTGCACAAATTGTGCTTATTAGTTGCTAAAATCAGTGTAAAAATTGTTTTAAACTCATAAAAGAGCTAAAATCCTACATGTTTCGGCTTTAAAGTTAAAGCCATCATCGGGGAAGAGGAACAACACAAACGACTACTGACATAAAGAGCATAAAAACGACATAAAATTTGGAAAGTTATCCACTGCACTCTCCCGGTTTTACACTAAAAATAATGATACTGTAATTAATTTCGATAAAGCAATAATTATCCATAGGTTCAATAACCCATTTAAAGCCGCCATTAGGGAATCCTTGGAAATTAAAATTAGAAAAGATTGTATTTGTAATGATAACTTTTCTTTCAACATACCTAGTTTATGGGATACATTTTTAACCCCTTGTTAATTCCTTGTTTTGTTTTTCGCTCTTTGGCAACAGAGAGCGCCCGCTTATTTTATTTAAATTTGTCCATACTGTTGATTTCAATTTTCTCGTGTCGAAAATTAAAAGGTCAGTAGTCGTTTGTGTTGTTCCTCTTCCCCGATGATGGCTTTAAGTTTAAAGCCGAAACATGTAGGATTTTAGCTCTTTTATGAGTTTAAAACAATTTTTACACTGATTTTAGCAACTAATAAGCACAATTTGTGCAATTTGTGTTTTTAAAATACTAGTTAACAGTGTAGTGTCCAAATGGATTCAATTGTGAAAGTTATCTAGTTGCTCAAATTCGAACAAAACATTTATTAACAAAAACTTTTTAAAATCCTTTTGCCGAAGTTTTCCTCTCTGGTGAACTTGTTTGTTTACAAATTACACATTTTAAAATGTCACAATGTAATAAATAATTAATAAATAGTAAGTTTTTATGGAATAGAATTTTGTGAAAGTGCCTATTTTATTAAAAGGAATTTTGTAAAGGGGTTGTTTTGTTATAAAAAAATTTTGTGAAGGTGCCCATTATATCAAATTGATTTTTGTTTAGGGTCCTATTTTATTAAAGTGATTTTTGTGAAGGGGACTCTTTTGTTAAATAGATTTTTGTGAAGGAGCCCTAAATAGACCCCAAATTTTGCCTGGATCGATCCTTGCATTACAGGAATAGCAGAAAGTGTTCATTTTACTACTTTTGCCATGTAATGAATTCTGCATAAAAAGTATTGCTCTGTATTGATTTTTAAAGCTTCTAGTTATGAATCTCTAGAGTGTAATCAAAGTTTTGTATGTAGTTATTAGTCCTACGATATAATTATTCTGGATGCATACAAAAACATTGTAAAATCAGTTATAGGTATCCTATTACATGTTTTTAATGTTTAATTGCTTGTTTGTATAAGGTTTTCCATATTTTCAGTAAAAAATTACATAGATTAATTTTAAATTGGAATTAAAAACCAGTTAATATATAAATAATCAGCTTAAAAAATTAGTTCAAACATCTGATCCTCAATTTAAGTATAATATTTAAATAAATTTAAAACCCATTTTCAAAATTAAAATACTTCTTTTATAAGAGAAAAAATTAGAATTTTTTTTTTTGTTCTTGTGTTTGTTGATATTTAAATTTTATCACAATTTTGTCGTTGAATGCATAAATAATTTAAAATCTTTTATTAAGAAATGTAGAATAACAGTTTTTATGTTAAGTGAAGTATTTTAATTTTTAATTATTGCTTGTAAGTTTAATAGGTTGGCTAACCTATTGAAAATATTATTCAATATCAATCAAAATATTGGGTTTGTTTGATATTTTTGAAAATAGCTTGGTATTTACGTACTTTTTTACAATGGCTGTATTGCTTCATCAGTGAAAAACTTTTCTAATTTTGGCCAAACAAGCCCAAACTGCACAATTGACTAGAGACTGAAAAAGCCAATAAACTTTTATTTGTGTTTAAATATTGAGAAAAATAATAAGAATAATTTGTGTTTTTAAAATCTTGTTATTTTTTTATATATATATTTAAAATTTAATTCTGTGTTTTATGATTTAAGAAGGAGTACAAAAATCAAAATACTTTTTTAATATTTATGCCTTGTGTTTTTCTCATTAATTGCTAAAATGGGTTTAAAATGTTTTGTTATGAACAAATATGACACTGTAGTTTTACATTAAACAAGTAATATAAAAGAAATTTTTTTAAAGTCAATTCCTACTTAAGTCATCAAAGAAAAATTTATTTTAGTTACTTTTTATTAAATAATTACAATTAATATAAATATGTATATACATATGACAGAATCACAATATTAAGTGGCAAAATAGAAATGAAATTTAATTAATGAATTATTATTTGAAAAAACTGTATTTACATAAAGTGTCATCCACTACAAGTTTAAAAAAATGTCTTTGAACTTGAGTGGATGAATAAAAAGTATTTTATTAACGATTGAAAATTTGAAAATATAAACTAAAATTAATTAATTTAATTACAAACATAAGTTGGAAATTGTACATCAAATGTGACAAATGAGGTGCATTCGTACTATAGCTAGTTATATAAATATTCAGATCTTGATGATTTTTAATTCCGTGAAATGAATTATATCATTTGCAGATTAATTTCTGTAATAAAATAAGTATCTCGGTCGCTTGACGATTAAACCTTGGAAGCTCGTATAACAAGAAAGCACCAATTTTTTATAAATATAAAACTAAAATTAATTTAATTACTGAATTAATATTTGAAAAAACTGTATTAACATGAAGTGTCATCCACTACAAGTTTAAGAAAATGTATTTGAACTTGAGTGAATGAATAATAAAAAGAAAAGTGTCCAATTAAACTGATGGCATTGAGCTCACAGGCTATTCACACTAATTGTATATTATACTCTTATTTCAAAGTATAATGCCCCTTGAAAAATAAAGAGATCGACAATAAATTAAGGGGGGGGATTAGCCCCCTATTTCCCTCCTTTATACTTAACCATTGAACCTCCAAAACTAATCAGGGAAACGCCTTACCACAATTAATCTATATACAAAATTTGAAGCAAATTGGGTAATTCTGCATGAAAAACCCATTTACAAAAATAAAGGGGGAAGGATTAGTCCCCCATTCCCTCCTTTATACTTAACCAATGAACCCCCAAAACTAATCAGGGAAGCGCCTTATCACTATAAACATGTAACCAAAATTTGAAGCAAAACGGATATTTCTATCAAGAGTTATCTCATTACGTACATACATACGTACATACAGAAACGGTGGGCACATTAGCTCCCAGGCTTTGTTAGCCTGTGATCTAAAAAGTATTTTATTAACGATTGAAAATTGGAACAAGATATATAAATATATAGAGTGTGTGAACTAATAGTAGGAATTGAATAAAAGATATCAGGTATTTGCAAATTCCGAGTGCATTACTTATTGTAAAAATGAATAAATATGAAAACTGCTAAAAGCATTTTAGCTATTGTATGATAGTTTTTCAAATTAATAATAGGGGAGAGGGGGGGGACATGAGAATAATTTTTCCATTTTTTTCCATTTTACAATTTACATACAACTTCCAATCTAAACTTCTCTTTTCTGTTTCTTCTTTCTGCTATCTGAATCTAATAATAAAATTGCTAAACACAACTTTTTTTATCCTTCAACGATAAAAATTTGCTGTTTACCATATTGTCGATACAAAGATTGGAACAAAAGAAAGCAAAAACAATTTGAAGAAAACAAAACGTGTTCTGCAGCAAGTCCGATAGTACGGAGCGATTTATTTACGCCAACAAAAGAGTGATAAATAGTAACAACTGGTACTCGTAGTAACCGGTTTTTCCTCCAACTTTATCAACGACAATTGCAACCCTTCTTTCACTTTGAGCGCGAAAAAGTTGGGGTTAAATTTGGCTGAAAAATTTGTTGCTCGAAAATTTGGTGAATCTGATAGCGGCTGTACAGGAACAAACCTCTCTTCTTCGTTTCTCCCTAATTCTAGGAATTAGTTCTGATATTCACTTGCTAACTTTGTCCCCCGCCCCTCGGTATAATCAGAACAGTCCGAGAATGTCCTTCGTTTTACAGTGTCTCTCTTGATTATTCTTTTGATTGATTTGAGATAAGAAGACTTTTTTCAAGAGCAGCTAAAAATTTTGTAAAAATGGCCAATTTTTTAAAAAGAAAAGCACTTTTGATTGATGATAAGGTTAAAATAATTAAACGTATTGAAGATGGAACAAATCAATCGGCACTGTGATAGGAATTTTCCTTGTCAAAATCTACAGTTTCGAACATTTGGAAAAAGCGCAGTGCGACTCTTGCTGCACACAATAAAAATTTGGATTCTTCGAAGAAACTACGTCGGGCTGAAAAAGAAAATGTGGAAGCTCTATTAAAATGGTTCACCATTCAGCAGGATAGAAATCTTCCTTTGATCGGACCCATGCTTCAAATTAAAGCGAATGAGTTTGCCGAAAAATTCGGAGACAGGAAAACAGTTTTGTGTGCTCTAATGGATGGCTGGATAGGTTCAAAAAACGGAACAATATTTCTTGTGGAAAGATTGTTGGTGAAGCAGCAAGTGTTTGTGCATCAGATATGAGAAAATCGAAAGCTCAAGTGTGGCCGGATGCAATCCAGGATTATGAAGAGAAGGATATTTTTAATGCTGACGAAGCTGGATTATTTTACAAAATGACTCCCGATCAGGTGTTAAAATTTAAAGGAGAAAAGTGCACTAACGGGAATCTCTCGAAAGTGAGAATAACTGTTCTTGTATGTGCAAATATGAACGGTTCAGAAAAGCGAAAATTAACTGTCGTGAGTAAATCCCAAAAACCAAGGTGTTTTAAAAATGTTAAAAATCTGCCCGTCAATTACAAAACTAATCAAAAATCCTGGATGGCTACCAGTTTTTTTTTTTTAAGAAGAACTTCGACAATGGGACAATGATTTGTTGAAGCAAAAACGTAAAATTGTTCTCCTTGTCGACAATTGCACAGCTCATCCCCACTTAGAAAATCTGAAATGCATGAAGCTCGTTTTTTTGCCTCCAAACACGACTTCTGTGCTACAGCCCATGGACCAGGGCGTTATTAGCAGCCTGAAGTCCCACTATAGTAAACAGCTAGTGATGCGTATTTTGAAGAACTATGAAGAGAACAATACGGAATACAGCATCTCACTTTTGGAAGCAGTCGTTTTGTTGGAAAAGTCATGGAGACAGGTGACATCAGCAACAATCCGCAACTGTTTCCGACGCGCAGGTCTTTCGAAAGATGTGTTGTGGGAAGGAAAATATGTCAACGTGGAGGACGAAGAAGAAGATGATGAAGAAATCTTACCAATAGCTCTGTGGCTGAAAAAGCATAATGGGAACATTTTTCCACGGGACGTTATTGAGAATTTCGAATCTTGCGATAATGAAGTGTATACTTCTGGTACCCCCACAGATGAAGGCATTGTATCTGAAGTAAAACAAAAGAATAATGTTGAAGAATACTTAGAAGACGATATTGAAGAAGAATTTGAAATTTCGGCACCTTCCATATCGGAAGTGAAATAGGCAGCGAATATCCTGAACAGTTTTTTTCTACAGAAAATGTGGACCAAAAAATATTAGATTCTTTACTAATTGTTAATAAGAAAATTGATGAACTCTACATAAAATCGAACTGCATTCAATCAAAAATCACAAATTTCTTCCATAGAATGTAAAAATAAAATCATGTTTTAGTAAATAACTTTTTTCTTTTTACTATTTGATTTATTGTCAATTTAATTAGTTAATAATTTGTAAGTAAATAACGTATTATAGCAATCATTATTTTTAACAATACATCATATACTAAAAAATCAATAATAGCAATCATATGCAAAAAATATTTTATTTTTAAAGAATTTGGATATAGTGAACCATCGGCTATAGTGGACATATTTCTGGGTCCGTAGACGGTTCACTATAGCGGGGTTCGACTGTAGAAACATCAGCCTATTACATTACATCTACTTATATAACATACAAGAGTAGGAAAGTGTAGGTAACCATTACATCTTCCAACAATGTATATGTACCAATAATGTACCAACATCTTAGATGTAAAGAAACAATTAGCTGTGTAGTGAGTCCTTCATTTTTGAAATTCATTGATTTAAAAAAAAAAAAAAAACTTTTGCGCATTGAATATTTTAACCTATTGTAGTATCTATCTATATATTTAAAACCCAAGGCTGTTTTTCAATTATCTGCCTTGAGCTTTCTACTGAACCGATTTTGTTAATTATTTTTTTTAAATAAATCTGTTTATTTGTAGATGTGCACGCACTAGCTTTTTTTTAATTATTATTCCCATTTTTATATTTTAATTTTAATTTTAAACGTTTTGTACGAAATTTATTTAAAATGGAGGTAATCGGATTGCTTCCATAGTTGCAGAAAAAAAAAGAAAGAAAGAAAGAATTGAAATATTTAGACACGTGGTTTTGTGGACGTCTTTTATTTAGATTTTCGGTAGATAAATTTCGGTAAAAATATTTATGCACATGTACTTTATTTTTATAACCGAATAAAAATTTACATTTATTGTGACGTTACTCAAATATTATGCATTGAGTTTATACTATCTTTATGCCTATTGATGCCATTTTTTTTCATTACAATTAAAAAGAAAATATATTTTTACGTGAATACATGTTGGTTAAGCACAAAAATACGTACAAAAAGTACGCGTGAAATGTTTGCGCCAGTGAAAAATGTCATTATGTTTAGCTTGAAACGTATTTTTACATTGCAAAAACTAAAGAGAAAAATTTAATGATTGTGTCAACATGACGTAATTTTCAGATTTTTAATTTCTTAATTATAAAGATTATGGATTAGAATGGGAGTTTTTATTGATTACTTCATCTTGATTGTATACTTTGATTACATGTTGATTGCTTTAAAATATATATATATAGATTAGATGAATTAATTTTTTAATAAAGAATTCAGAAAAGTAAAAGATTTCAGGAAAATTGAAATTATTAAAAATAGTGTTACGGAAAAAAAAAAGCTTGAAATAATAATTGTTTTTGGAGTTAGATATTAAACAATTTAAGGTTAATATTTTATAAGAATTATTTTTGTAGGTATAGTATAAGTTCATTTAACAGTCCCTTAGCGACAAAGTCCTGTTTCTTTCACAGTGGGTTTCTCCGACGTCGTCAAAAAATCGTAGTCTACTTTTGAACGTCAACCAAAACCCAGTTACAATTTTTAGACATTTTAAAATAAAATTAAGATCTTACAAAATGAAATACCGGAAACATCTAATTACTCCCCAGAAAAAAATATAGAGAAAATCTGAATACATTTTAATACATTTTAAAAGAAAGAAAATTCAATTAATCTTTTTCCGGTGAGTGTCTAAGATTTTCTTTCCTGTGAATGACAACGATAACAGCAGACGGCAATTCTTAGACAGTCGAAAAGTAAAATTTATCTATATCTCGAAAACTAATGATTGGAATTTTGGAATTAACTGTAAACTTACACATACATGTTTTTGAAAATTGTGGTTAGTTTTATTTATAAACTAATGAGGGTCATAATTAATAATTTTTTATATGAATTTGTTAACAATTTTTATAATTAGTAATAATTTTTATAATTATGAAAATTATTACTGTTATTAAATCTTAAAAATATGTTTTTGAATTTAAAAAAAGAAGGCCTGAAATATATTTAGGTCTATTCATTGTATCTCATAAAACCAAATAATAATAATAATAATAATAATCGAATGATTTATTGGGAAGATATAAATAAATGTTTGTCACTTATATTAACATCCTCAAACCATGAACTCTTTTAACTCTATGACGATTTAAGAAAAAGGACAAGTATATAAACTATTCCTTTCTCCGGTCTGTCTTGATCCAACTCAAATATACTGTCAAAAGTTACCATTTGAAAATTCAAAGTTGCTACAATTTTTAATATGTAGACGACTCCCATTTCCAAATTTGTACTCATATTTTTTAAGTAGACACGATTGGCGGTCGAACGATACCTCTCGCATCTCTCAATGGCAATTTGGCGATTAAAAAGTATGAGTTTTTTCTTTTCTTGATGACTGTATCTGGCGTACCCCCTGTTTTTTATTTTTATTTTTAACCTGTACAATTCACGAAGAGTAAAGTAGAAAAAAAAAAGAAAACAAGAATAAAAACCATGCATCCAGCATAGATTAGGAAACACTTTCCAACACTAACAGAATATTGTTAAGAAATTTCATTTTTTTTTTCATTCAATGTAATGAGATATCTAAATAAACCATTTAAAAAGTACATAACTCTGTAAAAATTCCTTTTCTGCATATCCGGTAATGTGTGCGAATTATTTCCCGAATCCTTGAAGAATTGATACGAACCACGTAATATGCTAAAAAATAGTTGTTTAAAAATACATGCCACAGTTAAAAACGCACTTCCAGCAATTACTGATCATAGTTCGTCCTGTTACAGAATTTTTTTAGTATCTTTGTGTAAATGCTATGCACTCTATAATCTATTTAAAAAGATGGTCACCTCAGTGATTCATATAAATTTCATTGTGATTGAAGTATCATAACATCTTTTTAAATTTTCCTATAGATCTTAATGTAATAGAATTTTCTTGTGCATCTCTGTAAACGAACTATAAATGCTACTTATTCTATACTCCACAGAAAGCATGTTTTACTCCACTTCAAAGATGCATATCAATAGTAAAGTAGAAACAAAAAAAAACATGAAGAATGTTTGAAGTATCATATCATTAAAATGCATCACAAACGATTTTTTTCCGATATACCATAATGTAACGGAGTTCTTTTGTGTGTCCCTGTAAACGAACTACAAATATTACACAGTTCCTTTTCAATCTCAAACATTCTATAATGAATCTCAATCTATATATTTAAAACGCTAAGCGATTTCTTTCGACAATCCGTGAGAACAAACTACTGAATCAAATTACATTATTCTTTTTTTAAATGAAAGCTATTTGGACACAGATTTGTTATCGTGCATTCGTTTGTTCGAAAATTTAATTAATTAACCGTAATTTTCAATTAAACTTTTACGTCTGCTAATGACGTCATAATCAGATAACGCCTACTGTTCCGAAGCACAGAGTTTATTTTCTAAACTCTGTGGTTGAATAAAAGAGAAATAATAAATATTAAAAACACGCGGTTTTAAGGCCGAATTTGTTAATTTGCAAGTTAAATTTTGGTAAAAATACTTATCCGCGTGTTTTATGAGCGAATAAAAATTCATATTTATTGTGACGTCACGGGAATATTGTCCATTGGGTTTAGTTTATCATTATGCATTATAACTTTGTTGATGCCATTTTTTCATTACCATTAAATACAAAATATATTTATATTTGTGTGCATGGTGTTTAAGCATTAATGTAAGGTATATGAAGTACGTGTGAAAATTTTGCGCCGGTGAAAATGACGTTATGCTTATCTTGAAGTGCATTTTAACACTGATAAAACTAAAGAGAAAAATGTATATGATTGTGTTAACATGACATAATTTTACTGATTTTTGCATTCATAATTATAAAGATTAGAATTGGAGCCATCATTGATTTCTTCATCTTGATTGCATACCTTGATTACATGTTACCAATTGCTTTTTTTTTTTTTTTTTTTTTTTAAATTATAGGATAGAAGATTTCCTTTTTTAATAAAAAAAAATCACAAAAGTAAAGGATTTCAGGAAATTTAAAGTTATTAAAAATAGTGTTATGGTAGAAAAAATTCTTGAAATAATTATTGTATTTTTAGCTAGAATAATCTATGTAAGACTAATATTTCATAGGAATTATTTTGGTAGATTTATTATAAGTTCATTCAACAGTTCCTTATTAGCGCAAAGTCCTATTTCTTTCACTGTGAATTTCTCTTTCGATGTCAAAAAATGTTTCTCCACTTTTGGACGCCAGACAAAATACAGTGGCAATTTTTAGAAATGTACAACAGTTGTGACAACAAAGGCGCTATCGCTTTAGCTTTCATCGCGCTTACATCACTTCGAAATACTACAAATTTCTATTTTTTACTACATTTTACAATTTCAATTTTTACATCATCAATTAGAAAAAAAATTAGCTTTCGATTGAAATTTATTTGAAAACTGCCGATTAATTTAACGACTTTTTAAATAATTTTCAAGCATGAAAAGTTTTTCAATTCTATCTTATCAATGACCACCAGTTTACTTCAATAATGTAAAATAGCCCCTGGGAAAGTTGCCACAATTGAAAATAGATTTCCCTAACCATCATAAAAAGTAAATAATAATTTAAAAAAAAAAGTGATAAATCGTAAGATCAGATTATCCATAAGATAGAACATTTTGGCGCTAAACAAAAATCTGTCAGGAAAAAAAAAAAAAAAAGAAGACTATTTTTAGTTTATGTTGAACATAAAATTGATATGTTGAATTCGTTGATGAATATGTTCCATCAGATATCAGGATATGCTAGGAATTGCATTTTTTTATTTTTTTACATTTGCCAACTGTATAAGAGGAAAAATATCCCCGACTGTGATGGAAAAGGGATAATCATCCTGATTATGTCAAGGAACCGAAGAAACCATACAAATAAATTACACTTGAAAACATTAAAAATCTCCCTCATCTGCAGATAGATTTATTACTGTAAAAAACTTCTTAATCTTTGCATAAAAATTGATTAGCTTAAAACAATGGATGCGTTTTAGAAGATATGGATTTGAAACGAACAATGATTAAAGAGGACATTTTAAAACTTTTAATTTAATCATTTTAAAACTTTTTTAACGTCGAATTTCGACGGTGCTTTTGGGCAGATGTAATGCACATGCGCATAGGAGCTCATTCGGTTGCATTATCACAGGGGGGGGGGAGATGTGTGCTTTATTTACTATGTTCTGTTATTTACTGAATATGATATGAACGTAGGAATATACTATTTGTATATACTTCATAGGTCCATGAATTTTTTTTTCTTGCCGTGGGGAATATGGTGGTAATGTCAAACTGATTTGCATTACACAGTTATTTACGGATTGTTTGTTTGGAGTTTGCATCGGAAATAGTACTGTATTTGACTGTGGAAAAAATTTTAAATAAAATATTTGAAAGACTGTTTTATACGCACCCCTTCATAAATAATAAAGAAGCTTATTTTACTGATATTGTTATAGTATTTTTTTGCGTCAAGTTTTGACGGGTTCCATCTAGTAACATATAAAAATTGCATAACAATTCGAGCATATTTACGAGAGTTAAAACATGGACAGACAGACCATCGGCCAGACAGACAGACAAACCGAAGTCATAGTCATAAACACTTTTTAATTGTGTTGGAAAGTGTTAAAAATAAATAGACACAGACAAAGATAACTTTTATTTTGCATTTAATATAAGCTTTACAGGTAGCAAGTATTTTAATGTGATGCTTGTCGACCTTTATATATTTGTTAATTTTCGGTGTTATCCTGTTAAGATAAAAGTCGTAAATCATCTTCCACATCTGTTTTTTTTTTTAATTATTATTATTTTGTTTTTAAAACAGACAATGCTATGAACAAACCTTTTTGCTGATTCATTTATTTGCGCCACTGACTAAACGTTGAACGTGCGATATGTTGATTGTTGACACAGACGTGGCGTATACCCCATTGGAGGTCTGCATGGCCCCGGGTCTAGCCCGAAGCCCAAACCCCGGCAAATTTTTATTCACGAGACTTGGACCGGGCCTAACTTTTTTCTGCAGATTTAGGGCGGGCCTTTCCATATTTCTTCCTAGCCCGAACAAAAGTCAGTAAAATGAGATACGGTATAATCTGAAAATAAAATCTATGCAAAAGTAGCTGTGCTTTTTTAATAATTTTAATTATAGGATAATATTGCTTCAGAAATATCAGCATGTTTTGTAGAAATTCAGTCGGGCCGGGCCGGGATCGGGCCAAGATTTTGCTTTTATACCAAGTCGGGCCGGGCTCGGGGGGGGTGGGGAGTGTTTGCTTTTTGGCTCGTTCCGGAATAAATATTATAAGTTTAGCCCGACCCCGGCTCGGGCTAAACTTATAATTTTTATTCTGGGACGAGCCAAAAGAACTTTTGTACAAGTCGGGCCGGCCAACGCATAGAAATTTCGGCTTTTGCAGATATCTATTCCCTAGATTCTAGAATCTAGATCGCATATGCGTATCCAACTTTGAGAAATATTGCATTATATTTTCTTAGTCCAATGTTATTACTGTCATATTAAACTCGTTTATTAAGGGGGGAAAAAACAACATAATGCTTGGAAAATTAGATGTATATGAATTTCGTTCCAGAAACATATTAAGTACTTATAAAATTACATTTTGCAATAAATTTTACTTTAAAATATATTTTCATGGATCAATGCAACTATGATATTGAACTCGTTTATTAAGAAATAAGCATAATGTTTCGGAAAACAAGATGTCTAAATTTCGTGCCAAAGCCGCATTACACACCTATAAAATTGCATTCTAAAATACCAAATCGCATGCCGTGAACATATTACACTTCACGGTTAAACATAAATGCATAATGTGTGCTTTATAAATTGTGATGACTCGGCTTGTTACGCTTCTAACAACAATGCTTGAAATAATTCTATAAAATGAATGCATTTATTATTTTTTTTCCAGAATTTATAACGTAATTACATAATCTGAAAGTAAATGTATGCATGGGTGCATGCATGGGGGCGGGGATCAGGGAATGGCCATTGCCCCTCCATGGATTTTGAAATTTAATTACCTAATATTTTCTTTTTCTCGAATGATTTTGAAGAGAAATAAAATTTATTCTTCCCAAATGACGTAAAATAATTAAACACTAAGATTAAAAAAAAAAAAAAATCACTAAGGGAAAAAAAAAACTAAGGATTTTTTGTCGGGTGGGGGGGGGGGGGGGGAGCTTTGTTCTGAAAATCCAGATTCCATATTTTTGAGCTTCATTCTTTCTTTATCACAACCAACGAAATAGACAGATCAGGATACCCCACCCTAAGGCTCCTATAATAGGAGCTGACGCATATCCATTTTGTTTCGCATTATTCGGGTCTCAGTTCAGTATCTCAATCTACCGCTGCCGGAGCTGGGGTTGCCTAAGGCCTCGTTCCTCCACCTTCTGAAAGAGGCTGGATGTTAAATGGCGGAAAATTAGCTTGGTTTTTCGACTTTGAGACACATATCTGCGAGGATGCGTCAGCCTGTATTATAGGAGCTCTACCCCACCCCTTTTAGATGTCACGTGATCAAGATAGGCTGGTTAAGAAGGTAGACTAAAAAGCACGCAAGATCAGTGGAGTGCCGCGTCCTGTCTCTTTTGTTGGTCGCGTTCTTTATACTGACGTTGTTTCTCAATTATACCTGAAAAACGAACAAAAACAGTTTTTTTTTTTTTTTTTTTTCGCGTTATAACAAAAACCCGTTTCCGAGGTTCGTTCGAAAAGAGATTTGTTTTAAACAGAATGAGCTCCTTGACTGTGGAAGGTGGAACTGAAATATATTTTAATCATTCGAGGTTCCACTAGATTAATTTTAACACAATTATTTCAAATTGGTAAATAAATCCTACGAGTAGTAATTTTCCAACTGGACGAAAAATGTCCGGGCCAGGATCCGAACCTGGGATCGTTTGGCTGAAACAGCCACGCTCTCAAACCGGGCCATGTATCCTGGCCCGGACATTTTTCGTCCAGTTGGAAAATTACTACTCGTATGATTCATTCGAGGTTCGTTTGGAAAAATCGTCCAGCGAAGCGGGCGTAGCCTGCTAGTACTATAATAAATTAAACTCATCGATGAACATTATACAAATATTCAACAAGAACGCAGCGATGGGGTAGTTTCAGGTTTATTTAGCCCTAAGTAAAACATGTCTTTAGAAAGCATGTTAGAAATTTCGACAATTAAATCCTAGTGAAGATACCATTTTATTTTCCAAACATTTAGCCTTTTAATTATATTTACGGAATATTTTTGTACAATTTTTGATTATTTTTCAGTATATTTTCTGGTCTTAAAATTCCACAAAATCAGGACGTCCCACGTAAATATCGGGATACCTGAGTACTCAGTACTCGAGATATACAACACACCAACCACAAAAGGTTCGAATAGTGGTGTCTCAATAGACAGCTTCAAATGACGTTCTGAATAATTTCTGGGTAATTATACATATTGCTGGATGCATGCAGACCAAAGTTGGGCAAATTTCTAATTGGAATTATCTGCAATGTAATTACAATTTAATTGTGTGTAATTAATTATAGTTATAATTAAATGCCGTAAAAAGTTATTATAGTTAGCATCCCGTTATTTGACGAAATTTCTGTGCTTGAATGTGTGTAACTTTGATGAATTACATACAATTAAATTGTAATTACATTGCAGATAATTCCAATTAGAAATTTGTCCTACACTGCAAAAAATAATTGTTGATTTTACAGTATAAAACTGGCATCCCAGATGCCAGTATTATACCGTAAAATTAACAGTATTAAACAGTAAAATAAGCAGTAATACGCTGCCGTGCAAGCAGTAATACGCTACCGCGCATGCGCGGTAGCGTATTACTGCTTGCACGGCAGCGTATTACTGCTTATTTTACTGTTTAATACTGTTAATTTTACGGTATAATACTGGCATCTGGGATGCCAGTTTTATACTGTAAAATCAACAATTATTTTTTGCAGTGTACGGCATGAAAGAGATTGAACTTTGCAGTATGTAGAATAAAAAACTCTTCTCATGTTTACAAAGGTTAAGTTTAAATGATTACTGCTATTCCAAAAGAAAAAAAAAAGTTGAATTACTATATTTATTTTCTGTTTTTTTTTTCTCTTTAAAATTTACTTTTAAAATCTAGGTGCATGTGATATGTGATGAGTATTTGAGATTTGACTGGCCTCTGTATATATGGTCATTACTCACAGCATGAAATATTTGACTGGCAATAGCGTATTCAAATTTATAGAACCATTAAACAATACATTGTGAATAGTGTTATTTTAGCACTAACTGATAGATTTTAATAGAATAAAATATGTTTTACTCGCCAAATAAGGCATTAAAAATTAGGATGTGTGTACATGTTACACGAGGACGCGGCATACATGAAAAAAAAAAAAAATACGGGAAATTCTTTTAAATTCTTGTTACTTCTTAGAAGTTTTCCAGACTCCTTAGATTTTTTTTCTTCTCAAGTCTGTATGAACCCTGATATTGTAATACGCTGCACTGAAAAAAAAAATTGTTTTTACAGTATAATACTGGCCTCCCAGCTGCCAGTATTATACCGTAAAATTAACAGTATTAAACAGTAAAATAAGCAGTAATACGCTGCTACGCATGCGCGGTAGCGTATTACTGCTTATTGTACTGTTTATTACTGTTAATTTAACTGTATAATACTGGCAGCTGTAATGCCAGTATTATACTGTAAAATCAACATTCTTTTTTTTTCCAGTGTAGAACAAGAAGTAAAGCAAAATGATGCCATTCTTGACAAGTATTTCCCATCACCTAACTGAAAAAACTATTATAGCACACATTTCCAGGCAGGCCTTTTTTTTACTAAAATACCTACTGATGTGTAAAAAATATTTACACCAATTAAATTCAAATACTCCTTATAACTTAATAATGTTTTTCATTGCTCCCCACCGCCACCTGATTTATGCGTGACGCAAGTGAATAATCCCTCAATGGATTTTGAGGTGGGAATTTCTTCCTAGAGTTTGCAATTGAATAAATAATATTTTTTCTTTCATAATTCTGCAAAAAAAAAAACAGTAAAATTTATTCTTCACAACTGACTTAAAATATAGTTAAACACTAAGAAAAAGAGGTACTAAGAATTTTTCGTATCCCCTCTCCCCAACCTGGAAACGAATTATTGGTTCCGTTTCTATTTATAGGCTAACATATTTAAAATTTATCTTAAACGGAGGGTTGAGAGAGGCAGAGAGCCCCCCCCCCCTTACCCCTGATGATAAGAGGAATTACTATTTCAATTCTAATTTTTGAAACATACCAACCAATAATGAATTATTTCTGAATATTTAATATTTTTAACTATTAAATTTATGTATTATTTTATATGCTGATATGTTTAAAAAAGTGTCTTGGATGAATTTCTGATAAAATGTTTAGTTTAGCTAATTTCATACTTATACACCCCATTTTCAAAAACGCGGCCAAGGTTTGAACTGCATGCACACATCTGTTCCAAAATATTGCCCCTCCTAGATTCGTTCTGCCGCCGCCCATGTCAAATGACGTTCAGGGTTGGTTAATTTAACTTTCTGGATGATACATATAGTGAGTGATACGCAAGAACAAGAAGCAAAGCAAAATGTCTTCTTCATGGTTGACAAGTATTTCCCATCACCTAACTGAAGAAACTCCCATTCTAGCACACTTCCAGGCAGGGCTTTTATTTACTAAAATGCCTGCTGATGTGTAAAAAATATTCACATCAATTAAATTAAACTACTCCTTACAACTTAATGACGTTTTTCGTTGCTTTCTCCCCCCCAGATTTATGCGTGACGCGAGTGAGCAAATGGCATCTTCGTCTTCATCTTCACGATTGAACAACCAACAACGGGAAACAGACGACACACGGAGAAGATTCGTGAGAAGAACGCGTGGATATCACTCGCATCCTCAAACTATATGGATATGGACAATATTCTTTCTTTGCGTTCGAGACTAAGAAAAAATCGTCTGCTTGGGAATAACATTCAAAATCGCGCCATTGGAAAGCATTGGGTTTAGAGAATTTACGCAAATATTTTATCTTTATACCGAGTTTTAGACCTTTTAAGGAACAGGTATAGGTTATACATGATTTTTTTTCTCTAGCTTAAATACTATTTCATGAATATTTTTCATTTTATTTATAAAATAACTTTGAAAAAGTATGTGATCAATGGCTAATATGCCATAAAGTTTCATTATGTTAGTGTTTTAATTTATTATTTGCAGTTTAACCATTTGTATCACCGCGTTGCATATCTGCAACATACCCAAAAATCAATGTCACTTATACAGTACGCTTTAAAAGACGATTTTATATAATGCTGCCATCTTCCAACGCAGCAGTTAATCTAAATTACTCATAGAATTCTTAACAGATGGCGATACTGAGTTAATTTTTCATGCCAAAGTTTTATTTATCATATGTCAGCAGTTATGCACCGTTATTGCTAAAATGAACTTCGTAAATTTTGTTAAATTAAAAAGGCTGTAAACACCCCAAAGCATATTTTTTTACAAAGTTTAAGTTCATGTACTGTACAATTTAATATTAGAAAATTGACACTATTTATGAGAAGTATGTAAATTTCTGTTTAGTGCAAATGTGAAAAAATGACTTTTTCGTCAATATTTTTTTATCTTTATGTTCTAAATTATATATAAAAAAATTGCATGTTTAAAATGATGTATTCTAACATCTGAGTAAGTATTTTTCAAATCGGAGTTGTTGAATCACAAAGGGTTAGTTGGATATCTTATCAATTTTGTACCAATTTAACCCTTAACTTCTGGGACAGAAATTGTGGCATATCTACTGTGAGCAGTCTTTGAGACAGCTTGATCGAAAGATGGATAAAAAACTCGATTAACTCACGCGATACTGCTTCTATATGAAACTTCATGTACAGGACTATCATAATTACAATTCACCTATTCAGAAGTCTCTAGCGATAATACCAGAGCAGCAAACGGAATCAAAATTTCACTAGTATCTATAGTTCAACTGAAAATTATAAAAAGTTAATTGTATAATATTTTTAAAGTTTATTGCAGATGTGAAAAAATTACCTTTTCGTCAATATTTCTTTTATCTTTATGTTCTAAGTTTTTAAATTTTTTACATGCTTAAAATTATGTATTTTAACATCTGAATAAATATTTTTCAAATCGGAGTTGTTGAATCACAGAGGGTTAATTGGATATCTTTAAAAGGTATGTTTTTCACTGAGGATGACCGAGTAAGTTCGGTTGAAAACGTTTTGATTTAAAAAGGACTTTAATGTGCTTTTAAATGTTTTTATGTATGTTTTTACGCACCTTCAAACAATATATTTACATTTATTTGTATCTTTATGAATTTTAATTATGAAAATTATAAGTTAAACTATGAAAAATTAAAAAAGTTGCGGTCTGTGAGACTAAGAGCAGCTAAGGATTAAAGATGTTCAGAGAACTTATTTTAATTATTTTCTTGCGTATATTTTTCTCTTATTCGATGCTATTTATTATTCATAATATGCTGGGTTTTTTTGTTTGTTAATTTTAATTAATAAATCTATATGAATTTTCTAATATGTTTTTAACGAGCAGTAATTCGTACAAAATAAATCTAAAGTATTTTACGCATGCATTTACCTGTATCTATACTACATCAAGTGATGTCATATATAAGCATCTACATTTACGCCACGTGATTCCCACTCTGATGTCACATGAATATTGTCCATTCTCGATCATCGAGATGCTTTGCTTGAACAAAGGTAGGAATGAAAAAGAAATAAAATAAACTTTTACAAAAAAAAATATTAACCGACTTAAAAAAAAAGCACTAAAAAGTATTAAATAATTCTTTAAAATTCTCTAATGACAAAATGTTATCCATTAACCACAAATCTGATATCATGTGTCGGAATAAAAATGATAAATTTAATATGTACAGTTTAATACCCGCCAAACATGGATTTTCGAGAGAATATATTTTACAAGAGATGAATATGCAGACTTATGATTCAGTTTACGAATATATACATATGAAAAGCAATCAATTACTTTTTGAAGTCGGTGCCAAACTACCTTAAGTTTAGTAAGAATTGTGAATATATTGTACCTAGTATCTACTAATTTATCGATTGGGGTTGTTTGGCACCGACTTCAAAAAGTAATTGATCGCTTTTCATATGTATATATTCGTAAACTGAATCAAAGGTCTGTATATTCATCTCTTGTAAAATATATTCTCTCGAAAATCCATGTTTGGTGGGTATTAAACTGCACATATTAAATTTATCCAACACATGATATCAGATTTGTGGTTAATGGATAACATTTTGTCATTAGAGAATTTTAAAGAATTATTTAATACTTTTTAGTGCTTTTTTTTAAGTCGGTTAATATTTTTTTTGTAAAAGTTTATTTTATTTCCTACTTTTTAGTTATTAATACAGTAATAAACAATTATCTTGATTTCAACATCTGCTGAATAAATAAGTAATTTGTAATAGAAATTATATTACCAAAATTATCCATTAAATAAATATTTTTTAATAAAATCTTTGATAGAATCAAATTCTTGTCAATCTGGACGACAACTGGAGAAATATCGCCAAATTTGGCGATCAAAATATGTTGCCATAAATGAAGCTAACGTGGTTATAGTTGACTAATTTGACGAAATTCTCATTCAGATTGACGAGAATTGGGAATGAATCTTCTGTAATCGGGTTCTACGCATTTTTTAATTTTGAAAATTTTTTAACAACAAAATTGTTCTAATCGTCAGAATTTGACGAAATTTAAATGGGACCACCAGGGTGTCTTACACTTTTAAACAAAAAAAAATATATATATCAAAATCGGTGCACATTTACGAAAGTTATGCGTGAACAGGACTAAAACATACATACATTGGGTCAAATTATTAACATCCTCCTTTTCTCACCTTCTTCTATCTAAATAGAAGAAAGTATTGTGATCAAAATTTTTTCAACTTCCGTTTTTCGACGGATTTATATGTTTTAGGAGTCAAAGATTCCGAAAAACATGTTTTTACAAAATATCTGTCTGTCCGTGTGTGCCCTCTTTGTATCAATGAAAAGTGTGTCAAGTTATGAAGCAACCTAGAATTGAACGAAATTTCATTTATAGGTTTTTGGCTGTGACCAGCAGGTCCCACTTGAATTTGCGGATATTCTGCCGAAAGCATGCGCTGTGATAGCGATTTTTGTTCCATTTAAATTATTGTATCATCGAAAAGTGTATTAGGTTATCCACACTTACTGAACCAAATTTTTTGTATGTGTTTTTCACTATGGCCTGCAGGTCCCAGTTGAATTTGGGGATATTCGGCAAGAAGGAGGCGCTATGATAGACACTTACAGATTTCAAATTCAAAAAGATCTACAAAGTCGTTAAAAATATTAGAAATCCTAAAGGTTTTTTTCAATTGAATGTTCAGCCTTGATCCAAGGATACCGGAACAATTTTTGTTTTGCCTCTACCTTAAAAAATGCCTGAGATATAGCATTTTGAAATTTTAGAGTGGCTGACATTTTGAAACAAGACAGAAGGATTCCTCCATAAACTGTTTTAATTTAAGAGTTTTCGTGAACATGCTATCTCGCAAGTTTTATTTCATTGTTGTAACCATCGTTCTAATTCTCACTTTCTCAACACTATATATTCATGTTCGCCAGCGTTAAATTCTCTCCAAGCTAGGCAATATTTGGCGAAATATCAACAAATTTGGCAACAAAAACAAGTTGCCATAAAGGAAGCCAACTGGGCTATATCTAGCATATTTGGCGAAATTCTGATTCAAATTGAATATTGACGAGAACTGCGACTGAATCTTCTGTAATGGGGTTCCATCCATTTTTATAGCTTGGTGTTTTGCAGTAAAATTAGCTAAAATCTTAAAACCAAGGAATAGGTAGGCTGTCTTTTCCTGCCGGTATAGACCAGAAGAACTTTTTGTAGTTTAGTATACATAATATATCAGCTACAAATAAATTAATCTCTCGTGTAAATATGTTTTTAAATTCGAACTGTTTGGAAGTAATGTTATTTGAGCATTTTAAATATGACGTAAGTTTTCCCATTTAATGTTTTGAACGTGTAATAATTTAATTATTTCCCTTTTTTAATATTCACGCGCAAGTATATTTTTATAACGTATTTTTCTACATTTACTGCTTTTAACACGTGATCATTTAATTATTGTTTTAAAGTTTTATTTCTGTGTTTGATAGTCACTTGTAAATACGTTTTTTAATTGAAAGGGAATATTATTATATGCGCTATTTTACAAATTGGCAACAATTCAAATAATGGACTTTTTGAAATATAAATTAAATTATCTAAATAATGGAAATTTGAATAAAATAATTTGTTCTAATGATCAGATTTTGACGAAATTGAAATGGGACCACCTTGGACCCTTACTCTTTCAAACAAAATAAAAATTATCAAAATCGATGCACATTTACGAGAGTTATGCGTGAACAACATAATACATACATACGGGTCGAATTGATAACCTCCTCCTTTTTTTTTAAGTCGGTTAATGATAATTCATTCACTGATTTCACAGGGACTCATTCACGATGTGCAAAAGCCGGTTTAAAAAAAATTCCTGACGGCTCGGCCTACAGGCACAGGTAGATTTCGAAGACGCAGACCGTGTTGCACCTGTTTGTCGGGAATTGCGGAAGAAATGACCTTTTTGCGATGATGCTGCAGTTGGAACTGCATACTTCGAAACCAAACTTGTTTGCAGGCGGAGCCAGCAAGGATTTTTTTTTTTTTTTGCTATAAGAGTTGGTCCTATAAAAAACATGTCAACATAAAAGTTTTAGATAATATTAAGAGGATTTATAATAAATTTAAGCGGATTTGAAATTTTGGGAATTGACGAAGTTATGAATTTTTTTCTTCTAAAACTCCCCTTCCCCCCCCCCCTTAAGACAATTTTTAATTATATCAGAAATCTGTCATACATAAATTTTCGGCTCTTCTCCTATAAGTAATAACTTCAAACGGATTCGATATGTATCATAATTAAGAAATTATGGGGTTTTTCTGTTTTCACAAAAAGTCCCCCCCATTCCCCCCCTTGTTCGATTTTGCCCATTAACGAACTTGACCGAGATTTTAGGCCCCTTGATTTTATGTATCAGTTTCGAAAAGATGCGGGAGTTGGAACCGCCTACTTCGAAAAATAACTTGTTCGCAGGCGGAGCTAGCAGGGATTTTTTTTTTTTTAATTTTTTTTTTTTTTTTTTGCTATAACGGTTGGTCCTATAAAAAACTTGTCAATATAAAAGTTTTAGATAATATTAAGAGGATTTATAATAAATTTAAGCGGATTTGAAATCTTGGGAATTGACGAAATTATGAATTTTTTTCTTCTAAAACCCCCCTTCCCTCCCCCCCTTAAGGCAATTTTTAATTATATCAAAAATCTGTCATACATAAGTTTTTGGCCCTGTTCCTAGAAGTAATAATAACTTTAAACGGATTCGATGCGTATAATAATAAAGAAATTATGTGGGTTTTTCTGTTTTCACAAAAAGCCCCCCCCATTTCCCTCCTCTTGGTTCGATTTTGCCCATTAACGAACTTGACCGAGATTTTATGACCCTTGATTTTATGTATCAGTTTGGAAGAGATTTATGCAGAATTTTTCCAGTTATCGTGGTCAGAAAAAAGTGACATAGATAGATAGATAGATAGATAGATTGATAGATAGATAAAGTTTTGAACTGGGGGTGGTTTTGGGTTCTGGGAGTCATGATCGGCGTAGATCTGCAAAAATTTTTCAAAATTTCCAACTTAGGTGAGAATGTAATAGGTAGTATTTCTTACGAAATTTACCTAAAAGGGTTTATGTATCAGAACGCAAATTTTTCCCCATTCACTTTCTATTCCTTCGAATGATTTGAAAAGTCAATTCCGAAAACCGTATCGTAGTATTTTTCCCTATTTTCCCTATTTATAGCTCCCTCTTAGTTGCGTTTCCAAGATCTCACCAAAAAAAGCACAAAAAATCAGGTTGTATTCAGCATATACCGTATTTGCTCCCGTATTTGTCTCACCTTTTTTGCCATTCGAAAAATACACGAGATACTTCCTTATATCCCTACGATCAAAATACCAATTTTTTTTAAATAGCTTAAAGTATTAGATTTTTATTCTTTTCGTACCACTATTTTTTTAAAGAAAACTTTTTGTTTGTTTATTGGTAAAATTTTCTGCCAACAAATAAGGCAAATATTTCTTTTACAAAATAGTGGTAAGAAAATAATAAATTTTGCAACTATGCATTTAGCGACCCAAATAAAGGCAGTAACGAGCAGGCACTGACTGTATGTGTAATATGTTCCAGGATTGCAGTTCAAGGGGTTATATTTTTACAAATGAAAACGTTAAATTTTTTTATCTCCCTATTCATTTTTTCTTGTTCCCTGTTATTTTTATAAATTTAGTTTTTTTAGATGGTTTTCTACTAAAAGGGTTTAAAGCTAAAACTTTAGATTAAATATTTTTATACTAATCAACATTTATTTACCTTAACTAGTAGAGCTCTGCCTCCGACGAGCTACGATCGCCAATTCTCGAACAGATCCCACAGGTTTTAAAAACACGCTACTTTGCTCTGTTTTAGAAATATTACCAGATTATGGAAGATTAAATGATATTATCACGACCAGTGGCGATCTTATGTAGTCGGGTTGCCATCCAATTTCTCTTTGACTGGGGTATTTTTTGGTTCCGAAGGCCGCATTCACCGTTGTCGCGGCAGTTGATGTCTGTTTTCGTGATTCATTAAGAAAGATCAATTATATATTTGAAAATATTGCTTATATAAAATAATTAAATAAAAAATGTCGCTGCTTGCCGGACTTTTATAACGTTTAAAAGAAAAGTTCCCTTTTAGATGCTGATGGAATGCTACAGAGTGATCAATTAAATTATTTGAATTTAAGTCTGACTGCATAGGATTTACCACTATATTGCTGTTAATTGATTAATATGAGTATTTTAAATTATCCGAGACGTATAGTATTTATTTTGCACCTATGACTCTAAGGATCTGATATGATAATTTATACTTAGAAAATTTTATTAGACAAATTATCAATTAATTATAGAAAAGAAAAAGTTGCGTTGTGAATTATTTTTGAAGTTCGGATCCTCTTTGAGCCAATTACAATCATCAAAGGTTACCTGCAGAGAGTTATGTAACATTAAATATATAATGGCTTATTTTAAAACCTAGATTGTAATATTAAAGAAAACATTTCCTAAAATAAAAGACTTAATATTAATTCAATAAATTAAGTAAACAAAAGGAAAACTGACTAAAATTAATTGAATATAAAATTGAGTTTATTTACAAGGTAATTATAAGCATATGATTAAAAACAAATATAAATGTTTTAAAAAAATAAAAATATTCAATCCTAGTTGAGAACTGTATTCTCAACATTTATTTTCTGAGAATTACAGTTTATCTTACTGAATTAACAAATTCGATTTTGAAAGGCAGAGTTCCATACCCTAGAAGTATTTATTTGATTAGCCTTTTTATGTTTAGATCGGGGTAGGATCTTCATACACACGTAAATTCGTATTATTAAAAGAATATAGCTTAATTAAATAAAATGGAACAATGGTGAAGGAAGATTGTTTGTTACCTTATATTACTAGATAACGTTGACAGCAGGAGGTAATGGCTGACGCGTTTTCGCTTTTTCTTAGCGCGTACATTTCCATCTATTGGCACACACACTCAAAATCTGTTTTTTTAGTTAGAGAGCAGTCAACCTTCTACTTTTCCATCTTTTTTGAATCTGAACTCTCAAAAAAAAATCACATTCTTTTCGTGGAGCAAAAAAAAAAAAAAAAGGATGGAATCATTCTTCCCTTTTCACATAAAATTAAGGCCTTATACATATAACTTCTTGAAAATTTGCATGTTTCGGCCATACCTCTGATTTTAGAGAGATGACCATTGGCAGGCGGGAGAATTTTGGTACTCCCCTTGAGTGTTTCATAGGCCCGTCGGTACAATAGTGATTCCTCTTGACGCCGTGCTGTGTCTGGGAGGTAAAGATGCTTTTACTTGTGAGGTCTTCGTGCCTATTTAAGCTCTCATAAATAAATGTGTCATATTATTGTTCTGACAATTTTCTCCATGACATTTTTATTAGGTGTAGTTAAATCATTCGTGGGAACGGAAAACCAAATATTTCCTTGACTGCCGTGGTTCACTTTGTTCCACAATTATCTATCTGTATGCGCTGATCCTAAAATGGATCATTAATTTGTATTGTTCACTGTTCACTGATTAAAATGATACCAAATACTCTGCTAATATGCAGAAAAAAAACCAAATACTTTTTTTTTATAGTGTGTGCTAGTTTAGATCTAGATGGTGGTATTTCTCACCATCATCTCTTCCCCCGACATTAGAAAAAACAAGAACGAAAAATCATGCGTCAAGCATAGATTATATAGCACTTTCCAACGCTTCCAAAATAATTTTACAAATCATACCGTTTAATAAGCTAAAAGCTAACATCTAAGTAAACAATTTGGAAAACGCATAACATATTTAAAAACGTAATTTCAGGATTTTCCAACATATACAATATTCGGAAAAATATCCGAATACTTTTATTCAGCCCTGTATAGGATCTATAGATTTTTATATATACTACATAGGATGATAATTTTAGTTCAGTTAGGAAACGCGTAGCACAGTTTAAAATTCTCCGTCTGGAGTTTGTCAATAAACGGAAATGTGTTCGCGAACTTTTGTGCTGCCCTGTATAGGATCTACAGAATTTAAACACACCACGTAATAGACAAAAAGCAAGTTAAAATTAAAATCGCGTTCAATAACTTAAAACGCACTTCCAGGAATTATTGTTAACAGACAGTAGAGAATTCTTTTGCGTGTCCCTGTAAATGAACGATGACTGCTATACACGCAATATTCCGTAGTAAGTCTCTTGTAATGCACCTTAGTGATCTATATAAGTTTCAATGCGTTTAAAATAGTGAAACATTATTTAAATAAACCGCAGACGATTTTTCTCCATAGACGTAATGTAACGGAATTATTTTTACTGTCCCTGTAAAGTAACTATAAGTGCTATGCACACCCTGTTCCATATTAAGCTTCTTCTAATGCACCTTAGTAATATATATAAATTACAATGCGTTTAAAATAGTGAAACATTATTTAAATAAATCGCAAATGATTTTTCCCCATAGACCGCAATGTAACGGAATTCTTTTGAGTGTCCTGTAAAAAAACTATAAGTGCTACACACTTCCGTTGCAATAGGGAACATGCTATAGATAACGACAATAACATATAAAAATTGCAGAGAATTCCGAGCATATTTACGGGAGTTAGAGCACGGACAGACGGCAGACGGCCAGACGGCAGACGGCCATACGGCCAGACGGCAGACGGCCATACGGCCAGACAAACCGAAGTCATAAGCACTTTTCAACTAGGTTGGAAAGTGCTAAAAAGGTCCACAGTATCTTTTTTTTTATATATATATATAGCCACAAAGTACTCGATGAAAGTCCATCGTCGTATTATATTGAAGATCAAAACTGAAAATGTTCACATGGAAAAGTCTAGGAACTTGGGATAAGCTGGGGTGTCACTAGGTTTGGAGTGTAAGTAGGTTTGCAACACCAGAAAAAAGTTTTACACATTGGTGAAATAAAGCGTAATCAAAAGTTCACTGTTGAAAAATCTGATGAAAGACATGACTTCTTCAGCAAGTTATCATGTGTAGTTGGTTTCAATTTCCATTGTTCCAAAAACATTTATTAAAATTTTGAGTTTTAATAGGTCCAAATCCAAATAAAGCAGGAAAATTTGAATAAGCCAAAAAATAAAATAAAATGCCCGAAAGAAGAAAGAAAAAAAAAATTAATTTTCTTTTCCACTCTTATATTTTTAGTTATTACATACATATAAATTGGCAAATCTTTTATTTTAATTATTACAGGCTAATTAGGTACCCATACGTTGAAACACAATATACAGAATCATTTAAAACAAATACTCAATATAATCAGTAAACTGTATGCATTGTATAATTAATACCATACATTAAAAATATATATATATATATATTATATCAAAAACATAGAGAGAAAATAGATATACATAATCTCACATGAAATGTCTCTCTTGAGCAAAAAGGCAAACATCTTTATTTTATTTTATATAATATACATAAAGAAAATGTTATGTGAAAAAAACATCTTATCATTCTTACTAAAACAATTTTGTTTTGGGATCTTATAAAAGGATGACTTTTCTGAATGAAAGATATTTTCAATAATATATTTTCATAAAAGAAACAGGTCTAAAAAATGAATTTTCCTCTTTCCTTTGCTACCAAAATTTTAATTATCCGTTGGCAAAATCAAAACAAGTACAATTTCACTGCCCGGCTCCTAGAATGAACAAGGTTGAAAGAGAACGAAGAAAAGAAAAAGAAGAAAAAAAAAATCTCCTCTCTTTCCTATCGATCCATCAAATTGCTAAGGGGAAGGATTCCAAATGACAGTTACTGAGCTCACCTGTGGAAAAACTGACCCCCCCTTTTTTTTTTTTTTTTTTTTTTTTTTACATTCGTATCCAGGTGTACACAAGGGAAGATTTGCGAAATGCATATACTAGCGATCGTTGCTATCCCTCAGGTGTATGATTACTAAACTCCTGGATTTTCGACTCTACAAAAAGGGGTGAAATGTGTTAATTGCACGTGTAATTGGTGAAAGGTAGTGCAGCTATGATTTACAGCTAGGAATTATGATTTATGTTGTTAAAAATAAAAATTATACTGTGTGGTTAAAAAAAAAAGTCGTGTATACCCGGCTTGGATTTAAAAATAAATGGGGTATGTAATTAAATCTGTATATCTGCTTAATATTTTCTATAAAAAAAAAAATCGGTACACGTGTAACGTGGTCAAATCCGTTTGCATCGCACTATCTTCTCGTCAATTTATATATTTACTTATTTATTTATATTGTGTATAAAAACGTAATGTATTATAATATATATATTTTTTTAATATAATATTGATTTTCTAGTTACAATTTAAGTTAGCGAGAACAAGTGAGCGTTGCTTTGCACAAACGAAAATGTGCATGCAATTGTAAAATATTTATTTAATTATTTATTCTTCTTCTTATTATTATTTTAAAATATATTAACGTGTAAATATACATATTTAAGGAATCGAAAGCGAGCGTTCGCTTTTCTTTTCTCTTATTATTTTTTGTTTTATAAAATATTACATATAATAGTTAGAAAAAAAAAAGATTAAACAAATTCTTTTTTTTGTAAAGTTTGGAAATTTAGTTAATTAGAAATATCTCAGCTAAATGCATTATTAGATGCTCTGCGCAGATAGTCTCAATTTCGCCTGCAAAAACGAGACTTTAACATCCAATAAATTGCTGAAATGATCATTGACATGTATCCAACACCTTTTTGTTATTATTATTTTTTAAGTATGAAATAATTTACCTAAATATTTAAGGTATAAATTAAACATCCAATTTATGTTTTGTAATAATTGAAACGTTCAATGGTATTTTTTTTTTTTTTTTTTTTTTTTTTTTTATTTATTTTTTTTAAATTATCTGAAATGTTAATCCTTAGGGACAACTAATAATTTTTTTTTTTACTTGTTTGTTTTATAATATGAAATCGTACGATTATTCTAAAATTAAAATCGAAACGCGTTGTTCTAACCAAGTTATAGATTATATCAAATATTAAACTAAAATAATTTTGTAAAATCTGACCGATTTTTTTTTGTTATAATAATTCAAGTGGATTCGTCAATCCGTGGCTTTAAGCAAAGGATGAATTATTATAAATATTGGTCAATATAAAATGTTGTATTATTATTATTTATATTTGTGTCGCCGAGTGAATAGATGTTGACTTGTAATTTTAAATCGATTAGTTATATGTTTTGTGCTACATATAAAGACTTTTATTTTCACTTTTAGTAGAGGGGGTAAGGTTATATATTAAAATTTTTTTTTGTTTTGTTATATAAATTAGTATAAAATGGGTTTGAAAGGGTGATACCCTGGCAAGGCTGCCTCTGTTTTTATTTTTACCGTAATTATTATTATTTTTTATTTAACGTGCATGTTTGTTCATAACTCCCTCTGACGAGCCAAATCCCTCAGTAGTACACTGTGTAGCAAAGAAAAAAAAACTTGCAGTATCCTCCCTAAATGATCTTTTTTTTTTTTTTAAATAGTAACCTGTCCTCAATGTACTGTAAATAAACAATAATGGAAAATTATAAAATGTGTACTAAACTAAAGAAAAATAAGACATCTATAAACGATAAAAATTTAAAATAAATATATACATATTGCCTCGACAGCAATAAAAGAGAAAAAAAATTTCTCGCTTCCCTATCTAGGAATTTATGTGTATAGTCTGTGATTCCACTTTCGTTGGTGAGAATAATTTATTTATGTGGCGTTTAATAGTCGCTTTATCTGGGAATGCAATTTCCTTTAATAGGTAATTGTTATTCCTAAGCTTCCTTACCACCTCGAATGGTCCCAAGAATTTTGGCTGAAGTACACCTGGTTTACCCACGACTTTTAAGTAGCATTCTTGTCCCGTTTGTAGAAATTTTACTTTTTGGACTGGAGTACTGTCGATGTACTCCGCCATCATTTTTTTTTGGTTTTGTAAGGCTAATTTCTTTATTTCCTCAATATGTTGGACTCTATTTTTAACGTAGGTTTTGACAATTATGTCTTGGTCAGGCAAGTGTATGGAAAAAGGAGTTCTTATTTCTCTACCGAAAAATAGAAGTGCCGGAGAAAATCCCGTAGCTCTGTGCGGCGTACTGTTATAATTAATTTTAAAAAAATCAATCCTGGTATCCCATTCTAAAGAGTTTTTACACATAGCCACAATTGAATTTTTTAATATTTTATTACTGATTTCACAGAGCCCATTACTGCGTGGATTATTCACGGACGTAAAATCTAGGTCTATGTTAAGAGAATCCATGTATTCTTTGAATAAATCAGAGTGAAAATACCGGCCATTATCCAATTTTATGGATCGCGCCAATCCGAAATTACTAAAATAGCGATTCAATACATTTAGAAGTGTTTGTGATTCACAATTGCGAACCGGTACAGCCTCCAAGAATCTTGATGTGGAATCAATAATCATAAATACAAATTTATTTTTGCGTAGCGTCATTGGAAGCAAACCAATTAAATCTATATGCAAAACTGATCCGATTTCTTTATCTTTGATTATTTTTTGTGTGGGAACTTTAATAGTTTGATGTTGTTTAGTCGTGTTACATGGTATACATTTAGTACAATAATTCTTTACATCCCTGTACATCCCGTACCAGTAGAATCTAGCTTTTATTATTTGATAAGTTTTAAAAAATCCGAAATGTGGTTTATGAGCTTCCTGTATTATTTCAGCTTTAAGTTTATCCGGAGCAATTAACAGTTCATTTGTATCAGAGCCTGGCTTTAATATTAATATTTCTTTTTGATTGAGAGTGAATTTTTTTGTGGTTTTGTTTTGTTTGTCAGTTTTAATTTTGTTTATTATTTTATTTAATTTTTCGTCTTCTAATTGTTGTAGTTTAATGTTTTCATCTGATAGAGCTTTGTTTACCGTAAACAATGAATTTTGCAATTTTTCTCTTGAAATTATATTATTAATGTTCCTCGAAACATAATCAGCAGGATTTTTAGATCCCTCGATATGCTGAAAAGAGTAGTTAAAAGGGGACAAATTGTCCAACCACCTTGCTACAATGTCTGGTTGCTTTTCCAAATTTAAAAAATACGTTAGCGCTTTGGAGTCTGTATAAATATTAAATTTTCTCCCTGCGAGAATATGCTTGAAATACATCACCGCTTCATGAACCGCCAGTAGTTCGAGTTTGAAACTGGGGTAGTTCTTTTCGGGATCCCTTAATTTTCGCCCAAAATGTTCAATTGGCAGCTGTTCTCCGTCGTATTCTTGTGCTAAAATTCCAGAAATAGCTGTTTTAGAAGCGTCTGTGATTAAAATGAAATCTTTTGAGAAATCCGGGGGTTTTAATGTGGGATTTTTAACTATCGCTGCTTGGATTTCTTTGAAAGCATTTTCTTCTATGTCAGACCATTTAAATTTCACTTTGTCTTTAGTAAGATTAATTAATGGGTCAACTATTTTAGAATAGTCTTTAATAAGCGATCTAAAATAATTCGAAAGACCAAGTAGAGATTTAACTCCCTTCTTATTTTTAGGTTTAACTAAATTTTGAATTTTATCTATGTTTCTTTTTGAAGGAGAGTATCCTTCGCTGTTTAGGGTGAAACCGAGAAATTCGATTTCTGACATACAGACTTGTATTTTAGTAGGCTCAATAGTTAAATTATTTTCAATAAAAGCTTTAAGGACTTTGTCTAACAGATCTAACATTTCTTCGAGTGAGTCGGCTGCTAGGATCACATCGTCAATAAAATAAGCGACTTGATCTTCATTAAAGTGGCCCAACACTTTATCAATTAATTCTGCAAACACCGCAGTACTGAGTCGCGTTCCGAAAGCCAATCTTAAAAAGGAGAATTTACCGTGCTCCGTTATGAAAGCTAATTTTTCAGTGTCTTCTTCACGTAAATTTATTTGGAAAAACGCACTGTGTAGATCCAGTACTGTATAATATTTTTTTCCACTCATTCTCCGCAGAATCTCTTTAATTTCGGGTATGGGGTACGCATAATTTTGAAGTATTTCATTTAAAAGTCTATAATCGACCGCCATACGATATTTAACTTCATTAGCCTGTTCGTTTTTCTGCAAAGATTTTTTTTTAACGAAAATAACAGGGAAAGCGTAATCAGAGTTGGATTTACGAATGATATTTGCTCTCAAAAGTTTTTCAATTTCTTTTTTAGCATACTCCTTAACATTGTGTGCAGTTTTGTATGGTTTAGTCTGCAGAGGATAATTATGTATTAAATTAAATCTTGGGACGACTACTGAAGATTGTCCGAGTGTATCGTAATTCTTAGAAAAGGCATGTGCATTATTTAGAAGTATTTTTTTTAATTTTTCTGCTGTGTCCGAGTCTAAATGTTGTAAATTAAAGTCGTCTGATCTAAGTTCTGCTTTTCTCCGTTCCCGAACTTGCTCTAAATTCAGATTATTAATGTGCACTACCTGCTTCGTTACTTCTTGACCCTCAGTGTCAACTGATTTTATTTCAAAATGTTTAGAAATTTTGCCAATGTTCATTCCCTCTGTTAAGATTAATTTTTGTTGTGATTTGTTAGTGATTATTATATGAATTTTATTATCCTTGGCAATTTCGTGAATTGATGTTTTATAATAAATTTTCATATTATGTTTAATCGGTTCCAAGAGTATTGTATTTGTAGTTGCGAATTTATCTGGATCTAATAGTAATGCAACAATTTTTTTTTCGCCTGGTAGTAACTCCGTTGTCTGTGTTAGTTTTGCTGTAACAAAATTTTTGTGCGAGATACGTTTTTTTTTCTTTTTGCGTATTGTTTCTTTATTTTGATTCTCATTAGAGTTAGCAGTTAAGTTACTTATCAGACTTTGAGGTTCATTTTCTAGAAATTGAAGTGCAATGTTTTTGTTTTTTAATTTCATGGTTTTATCTTCAAAATCTAGGATAATATTATTTGTTTTGAGGAAATCGAATCCCAATAGCATATTGTAGTTCCGACCAAAATCTTGAGTTGTAACATAGAATGCCCCCGATACAAAAACGTTTTCCAATTTGAAAGTTAATTTAATGCATTGCTTAAAAGAGATTGTCGAATTTGTTAATGTTTGAATTTTTACCTGGTTACAGAGATTTTTATATTTTACGTGTGCATTCTTTAATTGTTCGAACAATATAGGTGATGCCAAAGTTACTGCCGCCCCACTGTCTGTCAAAGCAGTAATCTTAACACCATTAATTTCAAAAGTAATAATCGGAAGTTGAGAATTGTCATTACTTTTGACACTAGCAATAATTTTGTTATTTTTTTTAGACCCGCAGTGAGACTTACGCGGGTGCCTTGTATTTGAGAATGTAAGTCCCGACTTTAGTTTCCCTTATTGTTACTAGAATTCTGATCATGATCTTTATCTTGTTTATTGTTTTCAAATGTCTGCTGTGAATTATTTTTTTTTTGTATAATCATGTTTTTTATAATTATTTTGCTTGTAGCCCCCTCTATGCCCTCTATAATTTCTTCGCTGGTCATATGATCTCTGTTCGTTGAAATTGCCTCCATAATTTCCGAAACTGGGATATGATATCGGCATAAATTGTTGGTGGGGTGGGGGTGGTGCATAGTACATGTACTGAGGAGCAGAATATTGCATAGGGTTGAAGTTTTGGTGCGTGTAATTTGGGGTTTGCTGAAAGTTTCCCTGAGCTTGTTGGTTTCCCCCTTGATAAAAATTTGGTTTTTCGATTTGAATATTCTCAGGAATTTTTTTATTTTCGTCCACGTTGTTACTGCTGTTTTGTTCGTTGCCCTTGTAAAACCAACAATGTGGGTTCGTATGGGATGTGGATTTACAGTACTTGCAAAACCTAGTTGTATCATTGTTAGTGGCATTTACCTTTAATTTTATGTTATTTAGTTCCGCGGTTAATAATTTTATATTCTCTGCACTTTCTACATTGAGTTTAAGCAGTTCATTTAACAAATCAGAATCTTTAGTTTTGGAAATGTTGTTGATGTCCTTTAAATTGACATGTGAATAAGCCTCCTCTAATTTTAAGGCTATGTTGCACGCTGTTTTAAAGTCCGGCGGAGAGTTTTTTCTTACTTCCAGACTTAAATCACTACGAATTGATTCCAAAAACTGAGATAATTTGATCATTTCCATGAATGTAGAGCTGTTGTTAGCTCCTATATCTTGCCCACTTTTTTTTAGATAAAGGTCTGCTGCCGCATTAAATTCTAATATAAATTCGTTCATGTTTTGTTCCGGTTTTTGTTTGAGATTGCAAAATTTCTTTTGCGCTTCTAGAAATGTGGTTTTGGGTTCGAATAATTGTTTTAACTTTGTTTTAAAGGTTTCTAAATTCTGTTCCACGAACAAATTTTGATCCCTCATCAATTTATCTTTAGCAGGTCCTACAATTTTCGCCTTTAATATAGTTAATTTAGAATCATTATTCAATTCAGTTTTATTGATGAGATTGTCAAATTGTAAGAAAAAATGGTTAATATTTGCTTCCTTTTTTCCATCATAGTATGGAATCAGATTAATTAGGCTATCTGCATTTGGGGTGTCCATTGTAGTAATTTTAGGAGTAGCTTTTTCAGAATTTATAATTTTCTTCTCTTTCTTTTTTTTCTTATTATTATTATTACTATTATTACAAATAATATTAGTGTCTACAGTTTGATTATTTAATTCGCGTAATTGTTGTCTAGTTTTGACACCAGTATCTATTCTACTAATTCTTTGACTTTTACGCTTATTCATCCAATTAAAGTACAAAAATCATAAAATAGAGAGAGAGCAAAAAAAAAAATTGTTTAACATAAAATAAAAGATACCCAATGGTGAATTGTTATGCACTGTTCGAGAAATTAATTATATATAATATATATCATTTCAATATTTGAGCATTATTATGTATTTATTTTATATTTGCTGCTGTTGCAGTATATGTAACACAAGTCATATTTTCAATTCTTTGTTAATACAAATCAATCCAATAACACTTATTATTATTTAATATATCATTATATATTTAGTGAGGTACCCAAAAAGAATTGCCAGGTATATGCATGTTACAGAGCGTATGAAGATTCCCCAATGAATGCTTAAATTTTTTTTTTTTTTTTTTTTTTAATTAGTTGTTGAAAAGAGGAAAAAATTTTTTTTCAAAAGAATTAGAATTAAGAACATTTATGTTAGCAAAAAAAAATTTTTTTTTTTTTAGTCTTAATATTGCATATATATTTTTATATTTAAAAAATTATACAATAACCTAAAGTTCTATTTCTAAAATTAAATTAATATATTAAAATAATTTAGAAAGAGGTAACGGTACCACTTCTAATTCGGTAAACCCTATGATGGAATGCTACAGAGTGATCAATTAAATTATTTGAATTTAAGTCTGACTGCATAGGATTTACCACTATATTGCTGTTAATTGATTAATATGAGTATTTTAAATTATCCGAGACGTATAGTATTTATTTTGCACCTATGACTCTAAGGATCTGATATGATAATTTATACTTAGAAAATTTTATTAGACAAATTATCAATTAATTATAGAAAAGAAAAAGTTGCGTTGTGAATTATTTTTGAAGTTCGGATCCTCTTTGAGCCAATTACAATCATCAAAGGTTACCTGCAGAGAGTTATGTAACATTAAATATATAATGGCTTATTTTAAAACCTAGATTGTAATATTAAAGAAAACATTTCCTAAAATAAAAGACTTAATATTAATTCAATAAATTAAGTAAACAAAAGGAAAACTGACTAAAATTAATTGAATATAAAATTGAGTTTATTTACAAGGTAATTATAAGCATATGATTAAAAACAAATATAAATGTTTTAAAAAAATAAAAATATTCAATCCTAGTTGAGAACTGTATTCTCAACATTTATTTTCTGAGAATTACAGTTTATCTTACTGAATTAACAAATTCGATTTTGAAAGGCAGAGTTCCATACCCTAGAAGTATTTATTTGATTAGCCTTTTTATGTTTAGATCGGGGTAGGATCTTCATACACACGTAAATTCGTATTATTAAAAGAATATAGCTTAATTAAATAAAATGGAACAATGGTGAAGGAAGATTGTTTGTTACCTTATATTACTAGATAACGTTGACAGCAGGAGGTAATGGCTGACGCGTTTTCGCTTTTTCTTAGCGCGTACATTTCCATCTATTGGCACACACACTCAAAATCTGTTTTTTTAGTTAGAGAGCAGTCAACCTTCTACTTTTCCATCTTTTTTGAATCTGAACTCTCAAAAAAAAATCACATTCTTTTCGTGGAGCAAAAAAAAAAAAAAAGGATGGAATCATTCTTCCCTTTTCACATAAAATTAAGGCCTTATACATATAACTTCTTGAAAATTTGCATGTTTCGGCCATACCTCTGATTTTAGAGAGATGACCATTGGCAGGCGGGAGAATTTTGGTACTCCCCTTGAGTGTTTCATAGGCCCGTCGGTACAATAGTGATTCCTCTTGACGCCGTGCTGTGTCTGGGAGGTAAAGATGCTTTTACTTGTGAGGTCTTCGTGCCTATTTAAGCTCTCATAAATAAATGTGTCATATTATTGTTCTGACAATTTTCTCCATGACATTTTTATTAGGTGTAGTTAAATCATTCGTGGGAACGGAAAACCAAATATTTCCTTGACTGCCGTGGTTCACTTTGTTCCACAATTATCTATCTGTATGCGCTGATCCTAAAATGGATCATTAATTTGTATTGTTCACTGTTCACTGATTAAAATGATACCAAATACTCTGCTAATATGCAGAAAAAAAACCAAATACTTTTTTTTTTATAGTGTGTGCCAGTTTAGATCTAGATGGTGGTATTTCTCACCATCAGATGCTATAAGAAAATTGTTTATATATAACGTAAATATATCGTAATAAATAAATCCTTTTAAATAGGACGTTTTAAATACAACTTTTTAAATAATGACCTAATTTTCCCTATTAAATGTTTTTCGCACATAATAATTTAATAATTTTAAAACTTTCTTTTTCAATATTCAAGTGTAAATATATATTTCAATTAAAAATACAGTGTTTGCAAACGCTATAAGAAATTGGTTTTTAATATGACATTTTAAATATATCGTTTTAAATGTGACTTTATTTTCATCATTAAATGTTTATTTCACGTAATAGCTTAATTGTTTTAAAGTTTTCTTTCTTTTGTTTTTAATATTAAGGTGTAAATATATTTTTCAAATGAAAAATGTTTGCAAATATTGTTTGGACTTTTTAAAATAGGCAGAAGCTAAAAAATGCTATTTCAAACAATGAATTAAATCTCTATTCAGATAATGAGATTTTAAATTTGAAAAAAAAAAATGAAAAAAATTAGACAAATTAAACAAATTATTGCACACTGAACACCACAATTTTGTCAAGTATGTGCCTGCAAAAGATGGTTAAATTGCTTGATCCTATAAAACTTTTTTAACTGAACTATTTTCACCGATTTCAACATTAAATAGCGCTTAAAATAATTCTTCGATTTTAAAATTGTCCAATGCAGCGTATTTATCATACATTTATCTATAAAACTACCAGTTTTCATGTTTTTATATGCAATATTATTATTATTATTATCAGCAAAGACAGTAAAACGGTCACAATAATTTCAATTATAGCAATAGCATCGATTTTGGAAAACATCATTTTTATATTAAATATATATATATATATATATATATATATATATATATGTGTGTGTGTGTTGCAAAACTATATTTTGTGAATATAAAAATGATGTTTTAAAAAATTTGTGCCTTTTCCATTAAGGTAAATAAATATGGGTTAAGTAGAAAAATATTTATTTCAAAAGTGCGAGCTTTCAGTACAAAACTATTTTTATGTATAATTACTATGACAATGAAAATGACAATGACATGAATGAAAATGGCATGAAATCGACATATTACGACATGTAAATGACTTAGTAGAAATGTTTTAGTTTTTAGAAACTATTTCCACGAACAACGAGTTTTTTATCTGAGCAATTGAAACATGAAATGCGGTTTTTTTTTTATACCACAAATAATAATAAAAAAAAACTTACTGAAACTAAATTTGTACGTAAGCCAATGATCGCGGTTCAAGAAAAATCTTTAAATTACACTAGTAACGAGTTCCAAAGAAAACATGAATCGCAAAACAGACAAAAAAAGGATTATTGGTTACTTTGTCTGAATCACGTTGAGTGTATTTTGGAAAGATTCCCTGATCTTTTTTTTTTTTTTAAATCTGTGCTTAGACAATAATGAATTTGTCGTGACAGTAAATAATGAAAGAAAGTATAGCACCTAGATTAAGAGGTTGTGCTTTCGTTTTAGAAACTTTGTCACATTGTTTTTATAAATAACTTTTAATGCAAAGTTTTTGATAAGTACAGATCTATTTAAAATCAGCAATTATTTTTAAAACTATACAATCAACTCGAATACCTTATAGCGGACGCCTTCCAAATCCGTTTTTCAGATGCTTTTCAGATTCCTACAATCGTGAGAGATCTCCAACTGTACAAGCTATTGCTTATAACAATAAATTATTGTAATTGAACTGTTTTTATATGTCTAATGTATTTTACAGTATTATTTTTAAAATTAGAATGAAAAATCATGCGTCAAGCTTAAATTATGAAACATTTTTATCCAGAATACTTTAAAAACTTCGTCGTTTAATAAGGTGAAAGATGATGTCTAACAAGGAAACCATTTTTGGTGCAGCTCGCACCTATCATCGAGACCTGATGCATTTTGTAGCCCTATACATAGAAGTTAGAGAACCGGTAAAATTTCTCTGTTAAAATCATATTATATATATACTTTTTATAATTTAAATTTTTTTATTATTTGATTTTTGATTGTTAATTTCACGCCAAAAGTTAGTTAAGTCACCAAATATGACGCTACGAATCCAAACCACTATTCACACACAGCAGACGGCTATGGCTTTCCGCCAGGGTTGCCTGGAAAATTCTACTGTAATGAATAAAGCCAACTTTTTCCCATCCAAAAATGTAAATGTAATGTTGTAATTTTTCAAAATCAAATTCGTAGGTTCTTGAAGGAGTTTTTAAACTTTTTTTCAACATTTTATACATATTATTGACTAATTTGTATTTTTAACTGCTTTTTGAAAAATCTTAATAGTCTGATAAGTGGTCTCGAAAATTGCATTATCAGAAAGTTATGCTGCTGTAAAATCAAAATATATGATTTTAACAGAAATATTTTATGATTCTCAAACTTCGTAATATAGGGCTTTAAAATGCACCAGGTCTCAATGATAGGTGCGATCTGCACCAAACGTGGTTCCCTTATAAGTAAGCAATTTGGAAAACGCATAACACATTTGAAAATCTAATTTCAGGAATTACCACTAATAGTCGGAAAAATATCCGAATTCTTTTGTGCAGTCCTGTATATGATCTATAGATTTGTATATATATTACATGGTATGCTAAAATTTAGTTCAGTTAGGAAACGCATAGGAGTTCCTCTTCAGCAATTTACGTCAATAAACGGAAATGTATTCGAGATCTTTTGTGCTACCCTGTATATCATCTATAGAATTTATGCACACAAAGTAATAGCCATAATTTGGAAAAAACGGTACATACGCAATGTGTGTCTTTCGCCATTGTTATGTATAAAGGCATTCTACCTATTCGATAACTTTCTAGAAGCAGCGCCATCTATGAGAAAGTTTTGGAACTATTTTTTTATTAGCTTAAACAAAATTTAAGATCTTGAGAAGCATTTTCGTCCAAACAGAATTCTCGTACGCCAATTGCTTGATCTTTTATTGAATTTTAAAATTTGTCAAGGACTTTTGGAACACCCTGTATAATCATGAATGAGTCAAGACACATTTATTAGTTTATCTGTTAGTTCAATTAAAAACTATATTCTTTATTCAATTAATGACGAATTAAGTAGGGATTTCGCAAAAATAAATGCCTTTCGAGTCTTTTTCACAAAAAGTAAATTTTCTGTAAGTCTTGTTATTATCAAATCATTATTTTTCGTGGAAGAAATTTGCATTCGATTTTTTTTAAAATATAAACTATGTGAGATAAATTCTTAATCCCTCTCTTACTCAAATTGTTTAGTCTTTGGATTTTCACTGAAAAATATCCACGGCTTCCTTCAGGTATTGCTCGGCCTTTCTATAACTTTTATAATAATCTCCAATCAAAACTTAATTTGAAAATTTTTATGAAACATAATTTATTATGCTCGTACATGAGAAATGTCTCTATAACGATAGATTTTCCCCTCTAGAATGTTATTAAATAATTTATGCATTATTATCTAATATATATAATATATATATAATTTAATTCCCCTTTTTTATGTTTTAAAACAAATTTTTGATTTTAAATGATTATAATTTTTTCAAAATTTTATTAAGATGCACGACAGAAAACCCTTTCTAAAAACAATTTTGATAACAATTACTGAATAATAGATGAAATAATTAAAAAAAAATTAATTGTTCATAGTTATAATTTGAATTGTATTAAACTGCACATTAATTTTCTTTTCAAACTCAAAATTGATGATTTAATTAACTAAGAAAACTTATTTAAGTTGGACAATGTTTCGAACTAACAGTGAACATGTAAAATTTCTTATAAATTATGAGCATATAAACATTTTTAATGATGAAAATATGCGATAGTTTTGATGAGATTTTAATGTATTTATGGGAGACTGAAAATTAATAAAGTATTCTGAAAATTAACATAGTGAATATATCTGTTTTAAAAAATTGGAAAGTGTATCCGAATTTATGCAAACGTGTGAAAAGTCTCTTTCAAAAGATGCCATACAGTTTAACCACAGAAAATTTATATGCCGGCTCTGGGTATATATATATCGCTCACCCGTAGGAAAAGTGACAACTCCAAAATATCCATTTTGTGTATTTGCACTATAGTAGGTCTGATTTAGGTGCATCTTCGTACAGGAAAAGTCTCATATGTGTCTTAAGTCATCCGGAAAACCGCTATATTACGCTATATGTCAGCTGGACACCAGAGAAAAGGGGCAAATTGTGTGTGGAGTGATAATATCACTCAATCCTCCAAACTTCTTCTACGTCTTCATTCTTAAGGGTTTTATGCTTTTATACACGCTTTTACAACTGCGTGCAGCGCTATAGTTAGAGAGCAATTAACCTCTGAATCTAGGGGGAGCACGGTATCATTTTGGTGCCCCCTTGCATTTGGCAAAATTTTTCTTAATTCTTCATTCATGAAAAGTCACCAATGATACTAATATTATTCCCAGGAGTAGCTTAGCCGAGGTCACATATATTTCATTAAACAGCTTTTTTTATGTTCATACTTCAGATATATTTAGTACATATAGCTTTATGCTCAAATTCCCGAGTGGTTTCTAACATAGGCACACTCTATTGATGATATTCATATTTTCCTGTATGTTTCGTAAAGTAGTGCATGGATTTCCTCTTGGATTAAGCAAATTTTCTTTTCCAAAAAATAAATACATAAATAAATAAAATAAATAAAAATACAATGTAAAAATATGAAAATGGTAATTAGAGGGCACTCTTCACATTTTGCGCTTGTTTTAAATTTTAAAGGGGAAGTGCTTCACGCGACTATTTTGGATAATCAGGCCCTGGAGTTAGGTGCTATAATTCTATGTTACAGTAAAAGCATGTAAGTCTTCTTTTGCCTCTCCTGTGAAATGTAGTATTTTTGTCATTTTTCTTGTGGGTGAGCGATACATTCACAGATGATGTTTAGACAGAGCGATACATTATAACTTTGGAGAGTCCCTAATACTGGTCAGTCGAGCCCTGGTGTTTAGTTATTACAGGACACTTTTAGTACTTTTGTAATACTGAAGGTGTCAGTTTAATTTAGGAAGTATCCGTTTATGGCCCGTGTGACGGGCCTTCTTCAAGACCTTAATTATTGTATAGTTGGACCATTCTATGTGATTATCAGAGTAGTTACGTTATGAAAGAACAAGCCGGTTCGACGAACCTCACAAGTCTTGGAAGATGAATGCGCGCTTTTTCCGCATCCCCTTGACCTTTAATGACTCTTTTCCTGTCATCTTTCTGTCGCACACTCATTGACTTGCTGACTTAATTTGATACACCAGCAAAAACAATTCTATTACGGGAATTTTTTTCTCCACGGTTTTGGCACTGCTAATATATTCCTACGATAGTAGCTCTTGAAGTTTGGATTCACTGATGCCTTCAAGTGCGAAATCAGGCTACAATCCATGCAATTCTTTTAGCATAACATATATTTAATTATACAGATATATTATACTCAAAAAATTATCCTACCTTATCATCTTGGGCTAGCTAGGATCGTCGTTCGGAAGGGATTTTAAGAATTGTTACTCAGAAAAAGTACGGAAAAGATAAATTTATTCTTCTATATATAGGATGATTCCTTAAGGGGGTTATCACAACACCTGAAAAATCACTTATTTTTCATAATTTATTTTGAGAAAATTATAATCGGAATGAAAATTGCTTTGAAAGTATTTATTTTATCAATCTTTAACATCATATATATATGTGTTATGGTCAATATAATTAATCTGGTCATTATTAATAATGACCGAATTAATCATATTGACCGTAACATATATATATATATATATATATATAATTATAATATCTATGCTTTTCAAAAACATATCAAGTTCTAATATCATTCTACTAAAATCTACAAAGAGATAATTAATGATATTGTGTAATCAGAATACCACATAGCTAATAATTAACTTGTGCAATCATAAAATTACCATAGCATGTGCTTCAATGGTAATTAGCCAAATTTACTCATACCTGAAGAACATTTAAAAAGAAAGAGAGAGAAAGGGGAAAAAATTATAAATTGGAGTTGCTATTAAGTAAACACAAATGGATTAATAAATTAATTATGAACATTATTCAGTGGAAAAACTGGACCACAAGAGAACCAATCAAGAATTGGATATGAAAAAACATATGTGGATGTACTCGTCAGCTTGGCTGCACCCACATGTGTTTTAAAAATAATTCAGTATTTCATAATTCTACTGGCATGATGCTAAGAACAGTAGAATCAGCCAAGTATACTGAATTATTACCAGACAACAATTGGAAAAATTTTAAATTGGAAATATGTAAAATGTAAATAAAAAACCATTAAGAAATATATAATATATCACTTACAACGATTATCTTAAAATCTTTATAAATCACCACACTAAATTACCACCAGATATCATTTTTGAAATAATATTGTAAATTAGAACCCTTATATTGTAGAAAAAATGTTTTACTCACAAGAATGATCCAGAATCCTCAAAATATAGCAACTTCTGCATAATGATCAATTCCACATGGCACGTATCAAACATGTTGACATTTTTGTCGAGTTGAGAGAAATGATTTGAAAGACAAGTTGAGAGCTCATTTTTTTTAAAACACAACTCGATCAATGACACCCCAACACAAAATAATTCAAAAACACACAAAACTATTCTGTTGATAATACTCTTATAACAAAATTATATCCGTGAATATATAATTACTCCATCTAATTTTAATTCCTGAAAGTAAAATTAATATACAAGCAATTTCTCCCTCTATAGTTAAATTAAAAATAATATCTATAATATCATCAACTAACTAAAACGTAAAGTGTCGCCATCTGTTGGTATATATATATATATATATATATATATATATATATATATATATACTAGCTTACCCGCCCGGCGTTGCCCGTGCCAACAACCTTAAATGTACCTGAAATCAGTGTTGAACATTTTTTTATTTTTAAACAAATCTAATGTTGGGGGCCCCACTACCTTTGACAGCAAACACTGGGCGTGCCATACACACTCCCATATATTACCGTAAGTCGAGTCGAAAGAGCCATACCCCTTCATAATTCAGCCCATAGAACCAGAGATAGAAAAGCACCCCTGGTGGTGAAAATCGAAAAGCTCTATCTATGTAGAGTCGAATGAGCCATACCCCGTCGTGATCCAGCCTATAGAACCAGATATAGGAAAGCACCCCTTGTGGTGAAAATCCGAACTAAAATCAGTCAGCTCTATCGATGTCAAGTGGAAAGAGCCATACCCCATTGTGATCCAGCCCATAGAAACAGAGATAGGAAAGCACCCCTTGGTGGTGAAATTCAGAACTAAAATAGGTAAGCTCTATTGATGTTGTGTCGAATGAGCCAAACCGTGTCGTGATGTGACCCATAGAACCCGAGTTAACTGCAAAATCCTTTAGTTACACCTTCCACCGCCAGGGGGCACAATATGTTCTATACGAACATAACTGAATTCATTAAGGTTATCGATGTCGAGTCGAATGAGGCATACCCCGTCATGATCCAGCCCATAGAACCAAAGATACGAAAGCGTCCCCTGTGGTGAAAATCCGAACTAAAATCAGTAAGCTCTATTGATGTCGGGTGGAAAGAGCCATACTGTAATGACTTAACGAACTCCAGTGATCCAAGGTGATGATTAACATCCAGCACTTTTTATTAGGCATCGTTGATACACAAGTTAAAATAAGATGAACAATTAAAAAACATTACACTCTGCCATCAAAACCCCAGCGTACACAACCATCATATACTGTTCACGCGCACACATCATTTTCCGCTCAACATCGTCTGTTCAACTCTCTCTGCATCTCTCTTAGCTTAGCTCGATTCACTTCTTTTTGACCTGCCAACTAACATCTCTTGCAGTCTCTTTGCATATCGAAAACTGTCCTTTCGATTCGATTACACGGCTTACACGGCAGTCAACCTCCGAAGCTAGGCGACAAAACCATGGACAAAAACTGGACAACTCTAGGCCAGCAACTCACGAGTCAGGCTAGGCCATAGATTTCTTCGGTCGTTACCCTGCTCTCATTGGCTGGCTGCTTCGTTGCCGAGGCTATTTCATGGGAGGAGCTTGAAATAGCCTCGAACCCAAAATTCCATATACACGTTTTAATATTTTTTTTTAATCTAAATTAAAATTTAAAAATCCGGCCGCGAGGTATACTATCCGGTGACAACATCTACACATGACAAAAATTTCTCAGTCCTAGGTGTTATAATTACGGAGAAATCCGCGGGCAGGCAGACAGACACTTACTCTTTTATAGAGATAGAGATATATATATATATATTTATTGATTTATTTCTATTGTCAACATCCCTTTTTCTATAAAACACACAACAATGAATGACGTATCATTCGAAAGGTTTTTGAATCGCCTTCTGACATAGTACACTCACATTTCGTTAAAACACGTTTTTTTTTTTTTTTTTTTTTTTTTTTTTTTATGAATTGCAGTTAATTAAAAATGAAATCAGGATTGTTTTCATAAATGAAATAAAAGGTTTTTCTCAATCCAATGTTGCTGCAAAAATAAAATACCGCAATATATTGTGCTCAACAATGATTATATAAAATAAAATAAAGTGGGACATCTCCGCACGGGCTTATTTTATATTTATGGTTAAAAAGCAAACTTGAAATTCAAATGTTTAGAAAAAAAGAGCACCATCGATCGATCGAAGCAGTGGTATTTCACGTGTGTGTGCTTTGATATATGAAATGTGTGCTTTGATAAAATGTTGAAGTAAAATGTATGATTTGATATATGAAATTAAATTGTATTTTATATGCATTAAATTTTTTTTCACCCGTGTTTTTCTCGAATCGGAGGACGTCCACCTCTAATACAGTTAAAATACGATTGTTAACTCTTTTTCTCGCACGTGTCTTTTTCTATCTTCGACCAGTTTTTACTGCAACTTTGATGGGATAAATGAGATGATATTCTGGCTTCACAAATGTTGTTTGCAGATATTTTAAAGATGTTACATTTTGATTCAAATGGGCGTATTTCAATTTTCAGAAATGTGTTTACGAATGGTTTAAATCATATTGAGAAATATTGAGTTCAAGGTTTGGCGATGTGATTGGCGAATTTATAAAGCGGAATAACCAAGCTTTGATCCAAGCTTTGACACTGTGAATTTTGTAAGGAGAAATATGTTTAATTTTATAAGGATAATTAAGTATCGAACTGAGTTGAATTCCTTTTTAAATGCTAAAGGTGGTCTGGATGAGTTGTTTGATGAAATTAGCTAGAGTTGGTTTCTGTAAGTTGTTCTGTGGTTCAGTCGTTTGTATAATTTGTTTTTGGTCTCGGCAGGTGAAGGGGGGGTGTTGCATGCATAAAAACGAATTTTAACTCTGCTGTGCATGTCATTAGCCATGCCTCCTGCCTTCCGTTTTTTAGGTGCGTTCGTAATTATATAAATACGTAGCACCTATTGTCGTCGCTTGGTCCGTCCGTCTGTCCGTCTGTCCGTCCGTCCGCATATAACAACGCAAAAACTACCCAACCGAATGGTTTGGAATTTAAGATATATTATCTTTGCAGAATTTTGTCGAGACATTTCAATTTTTTAAAAAATCGAATCAAAACTTTAGGAGATATTAATAAAAATATTTATTAAGAAATTTGAATTAAAAGAAAAAAAATCGGTGCTTTCTTGTTAGAGGAGCTTCCGAGGTTTAATCGTCAAGCGATCGAGATAATTATTTTATGACAGAAATTAATCTGCAGACGATATAATTCATTTCACAGAATTAAAAATCATCAAGATCTGAATATTTATATAACTAGCTATAGTACGAATGCACCTCATTTGTCACGTTTGACGTACAATTTCCAACTTGTTTTTTCTTTTCTGGTTTTGTTTTGTGTTAGTTATTTTGAGTTTGGTTGTATTGGTGTTATAGTTGAAATTAGTTTTATTTTAAAGTTTAGTTGAATTATTGTTGTTTGTTTATCGTCTACGTGGTGTGGTTAGTATGGAGGTTTATATTTTAATTTGAATGATATATTATTATTATTATTATTATTACTATTATTACTAAAAATGAAAATGACAACGCTGGAGCTGTGGATACCATGTCAAAAACGTAGCCCTATGCGGCTTGCACCATAGGTGCTCTTAAATGAACCATGATCCTGGAACGAAAGAAAAAAAATTCTATTACTCTACATGAAATTTGCAAGAGAAGTACACATAATCATTAAAAAATATTGATATTTTTAAAAATGACAAACATGCAAAAAATGGCTACGATTTTTCGTATAAAAATATGACTTTGTACATTGTTTAAAAATAAAGATATTTCATCAACCTACATCAAATTTGCAAGAGAAGTACGCAGAATCATTAAATAATATTGATATTTGTAAAAATGGCAAACATACAAAAATGGCTACGATTTTTCGTATAAAAATATGACTTTGTACATTGTTTAAAAATAAAGATATTTCATCAATCTACATCAAATTTGCAAGAGAAGTACGCAGAATCATTAAATAATATTGATATTTGTAAAAATGGCAAACATACAAAAATGGCTACGATTTTTCGTATAAAAATATGACTTTGTACATTGTTTAAAAATAAAGATATTTCATCAATCTACATCAAATTTGCAAGAGAAGTACGCAGAATCATTAAATAATATTGATATTTGTAAAAATGGCAAACATACAAAAATGGCTACGATTTTTCGTATAAAAATATGACTTTGTACATTGTTTAAAAATAAAGATATTTCATCAATCTACATCAAATTTGCAAGAGAAGTACGCAGAATCATTAAATAATATTGATATTTGTAAAAATGGCAAACATACAAAAATGGCTACGATTTTTCGTATAAAAATATGACTTTGTACATTGTTTAAAAATAAAGATATTTCATCAATCTACATCAAATTTGCAAGAGAAGTACGCAGAATCATTAAATAATATTGATATTTGTAAAAATGGCAAACATACAAAAATGGCTACGATTTTTCGTATAAAAATATGACTTTGTACATTGTTTAAAAATAAAGATATTTCATCAATCTACATCAAATTTGCAAGAGAAGTACGCAGAATCATTAAATAATATTGATATTTGTAAAAATGGCAAACATACAAAAATGGCTACGATTTTTCGTATAAAAATATGACTTTGTACATTGTTTAAAAATAAAGATATTTCATCAATCTACATCAAATTTGCAAGAGAAGTACGCAGAATCATTAAATAATATTGATATTTGTAAAAATGGCAAACATACAAAAATGGCTACGATTTTTCGTATAAAAATATGACTTTGTACATTGTTTAAAAATAAAGATATTTCATCAATCTACATCAAATTTGCAAGAGAAGTACGCAGAATCATTAAATAATATTGATATTTGTAAAAATGGCAAACATACAAAAATGGCTACGATTTTTCGTATAAAAATATGACTTTGTACATTGTTTAAAAATAAAGATATTTCATCAATCTACATCAAATTTGCAAGAGAAGTACGCAGAATCATTAAATAATATTGATATTTGTAAAAATGGCAAACATACAAAAATGGCTACGATTTTTCGTATAAAAATATGACTTTGTACATTGTTTAAAAATAAAGATATTTCATCAATCTACATCAAATTTGCAAAAGAAGTACGCAGAATCATTAAATAATATTGATATTTGTAAAAATGGCAAACATACAAAAATGGCTACGATTTTTCGTATAAAAATATGACTTTGTACATTGTTTAAAAATAAAGATATTTCATCAATCTACATCAAATTTGCAAGAGAAGTACGCAGAATCATTAAATAATATTGATATTTGTAAAAATGGCAAACATACAAAAATGGCTACGATTTTTCGTATAAAAATATGACTTTGTACATTGTTTAAAAATAAAGATATTTCATCAATCTACATCAAATTTGCAAAAGAAGTACGCAGAATCATTAAATAATATTGATATTTGTAAAAATGGCAAACATACAAAAATGGCTACGATTTTTCGTATAAAAATATGACTTTGTACATTGTTTAAAAATAAAGATATTTCATCAATCTACATCAAATTTGCAAGAGAAGTACGCAGAATCATTAAATAATATTGATATTTGTAAAAATGGCAAACATACAAAAATGGCTACGATTTTTCGTATAAAAATATGACTTTGTACATTGTTTAAAAATAAAGATATTTCATCAATCTACATCAAATTTGCAAGAGAAGTACGCAGAATCATTAAATAATATTGATATTTGTAAAAATGGCAAACATACAAAAATGGCTACGATTTTTCGTATAAAAATATGACTTTGTACATTGTTTAAAAATAAAGATATTTCATCAATCTACATCAAATTTGCAAGAGAAGTACGCAGAATCATTAAATAATATTGATATTTGTAAAAATGGCAAACATACAAAAATGGCTACGATTTTTCGTATAAAAATATGACTTTGTACATTGTTTAAAAATAAAGATATTTCATCAATCTACATCAAATTTGCAAGAGAAGTACGCAGAATCATTAAATAATATTGATATTTGTAAAAATGGCAAACATACAAAAATGGCTACGATTTTTCGTATAAAAATATGACTTTGTACATTGTTTAAAAATAAAGATATTTCATCAATCTACATCAAATTTGCAAGAGAAGTACGCAGAATCATTAAATAATATTGATATTTGTAAAAATGGCAAACATACAAAAATGGCTACGATTTTTCGTATAAAAATATGACTTTGTACATTGTTTAAAAATAAAGATATTTCATCAATCTACATCAAATTTGCAAGAGAAGTACGCAGAATCATTAAATAATATTGATATTTGTAAAAATGGCAAACATACAAAAATGGCTACGATTTTTCGTATAAAAATATGACTTTGTACATTGTTTAAAAATAAAGATATTTCATCAATCTACATCAAATTTGCAAGAGAAGTACGCAGAATCATTAAATAATATTGATATTTGTAAAAATGGCAAACATACAAAAATGGCTACGATTTTTCGTATAAAAATATGACTTTGTACATTGTTTAAAAATAAAGATATTTCATCAATCTACATCAAATTTGCAAAAGAAATACACAGAATGATTAAAAAATATTGATATTTGTAAAAATGGTAAGCATCCAAAAAATGGCTACGATTTTTCGTATACAAATTTGTTTTCGTACATTGTTTAAAAATAAAGATGTTTCATCAATCAGAATAATCTTTTGAGTAATTATCTTTAGAAAAATGTTGAGAATATGTGATTAAAACATCGAGTCGATCCGATGAAAATTGTTAAAGTTATGCTTCAAACCAACTTCTAGCATTACAGCGTCGCCATTTTGATTTTTAATATAGCACACGTGTCACATTTTAGGAAAATGACAGTATTAAAAAAAAAATTAAATGGTCCAGTTTATTAAAATCAAGAAAGATTCGACTGGAACCTTCCGTGGTTGCAGATACGACGGCCTCCATGCAGCAAGTGACGTAGAAGTATATTAGAAATTCCTCATCTCCGTACGGGTTGCCAGCTCAAAAAGCCATGTGGGTTTTATTAATTAAGCGATGAGACTAGTTATCATGTCAAACTCGTGATGTGATTTACTAAAACGTTACATGCATATTTATATATATATGATGTTAAAGACTGATATGATAAATTTCTTCAAATGAATTTTCATTCCGATATATAGTTTTCTAAGACAAAAACTTACAAAGTTGGTGATTTTTCAGGTGTAATCGTATAAGAAGCATTATCTCTTAAATCTAAAAGCCTTGGTGAATTGAGTTAGTTACAGCCATAAATGTGGTGTCTAAGAATAAAAAACTAGTTTTTTTTTTCTTTTACTGGATACGTTCTTTATTAAAACTGTCCCACTATTTGATCTCTAAACCGTAACTAATGACCACTAATATATCTGGATACTTGAAAAATATTAAACGACTTCGCCGTAATCGGGAGATAAACGCAAAGAATTTTTTCATCTTCCCTGATTAACACATGAAAATAAATATATCATTTCTTTGAAAGCAATTATGCATTTATTGTTTCTTTCACTTTAATGCAAGGAAATAGTTTATAATATCCATTAAAAAAGCGTGCATTTAACGAGGAATGAGGTAATATTCTTTGTATGCAAATGGGTTTAATTAGGATTTCCCTTTGAGCCCGAAGTGGTGCCCTTGGTATTTGTTTCCAGCCTTTTAACCCAATTCGGGATAAGTAGCGTTCTTAAAGATTTTACACGCATTTAACCTTTTTACTTCGTAAGTTTTTCTTGATCTTTGACCTATTCCGTTGCATCGACGTAAACGCCGGCTACGGGAAAAAAATGCAGAATAAAAGTAAAAATTCATAGCCTAAATAATCAGGTTCTTCCAGGAACGAGTATGCCGGGCTGCGTTGCTTACAAAAACATTAAAGTAAGCAAATGAAAAGAGAAAAAAAAAAAGCTTTCGTTGTAGCTCGATCATCTAGACAAGTGAGCGCGTAGGATGATGTCAACTCCCTACATCTTTTTTAAAACAACGCCTCTGCAAATTTAACTCGTTGTCCAGAATCTCTGGGACTGTAGTTTGACTTTCTCACACTCTCTTCAGCTATGGATGTACCGTTCCGGGAACCAAATTTCCTGTTACAAAACTAATACAAAAGAATCTAAAAAAAGCAAAAATTGTGTGCTTACCTCGGCGTCCTTGGCATGTTTTGTTTTTTGTTGGAAAATTTTGTGCTGACGACTGCAAATGCCCATTCGATTATTCATTGCAGAATGTTTCGACGATTTGTTCACGTACAACGTCGCATTGGATGATGATCAAGCTCATTTGTCTCGTCGTAATTACTAATTAATGAGGTTTTAATTAACAATTAGGAACTAATGGTAATATGGCATTCGATGTCATCTATGTGGAGGTGGACTTTTTCTAGAAAGAAAGCGTACAATCTTCAAAAAACTGAGAACGTGACGATGAAGGCGACATTCCTAGGAGTTTTTAAAGGAAAATACCTGAGAGGGAAAAACAAGGTGAGTGGCGTATCCTTTACAAATTTTCTTGTCAAATTGTTGTAGGGGGTCTTTTTATATCTTAAGATATAAAGTATAGAATGCATTTTTGAATGTATTATATTTCTTAAAATGTTTTGAAAGCTGATACCTTAATCGGTTAGATATCATTAATAATTTCTTATTTGATAAGGATAAAATGACTAATAATTTTTTTAATGTGTTAAGTGATTTATTTCTTTAGATTGTGCCGACGCTACCATAAATATAATCTTTATAATCTATATAAATATAACTATCTTAAACGACGCATGTACAATAACTAATAAGTCTTTACGTTAATAGTCTGTATTTCTTTAAATTCATCTAGAGTTTAATAGCTTATCCGATATAACTATTGTAATCGATGTAATTTCTGATATCCTAACTGACATTTAAAAATAACAATCTTTTTGAGTATATTATATGGTATGTTTTCTTTTTTCATTCTTCGAACGCTTATACTTTAACTGATGTAACCTCTACGTAATGAATATGAATGTCTTAACCGACTGGTATATTCTCTCTATATATTTTTTAATAACGGCTCTTCAAATTTCACTGTTTGATCAATACTCTGAAACTCTTCTCTGGGACTGTACTTTGACTTTCTCACACTCTCTTGAGCTTGATGTTCCTTGGAACAAATTTCCTGTTACCTCTAATACAAAAGAATCTAAAATAATCGGTCAATTGCGAGTTTTACTCGCACATAAATGGTTCCGTACAGTACATTTATTAATTACTAACTGCAATATTACAAAAAGTCTTTACTAAAAGAATAATAAGACTTTGTAAAAAACATGGAATTATTATATTCTATGAATTATTTTTCAATAATTGCCTGCAATAATTGAATTCAATTGGAATGAAAACGTTGACTATTTATCATTATTATTCGTCTTACCTAAAACAAAGACCTTGTACAAAGTTTAAACCTGGCATTGTGCCAAGCGCGCTTCGAAAGGAAGTCGCAAAGTTGCAACGCCGCCTTGGTCCATGGCGCGTTTTTCTAGATAGGATTTTAATTAATATATCGGTTAATTCATGAAATTGTTTTCAAAAAGCATTATCAACAATCTTTGGATGATTCCACGTCCATAGGTACCTCGAGCGCCCCTCAACTCCCCCTTTGAGCGCCCGCAAAGTAAAGTTTGTAAGTGACGAAGAAAATCTGATTTTCTCAAAAACCATGTGACCTAGAATAATCGCTATATAGTTCTCTCGTAATGTTTAAATAAACTCCTACTACCTCTAATTTTTTCATAGTTTTAGTTCCAATAGATTTGAAAATAGGGGGGGGGGGGCGGGTATATTTTTGCAGTACATTTTCGACCCTATCTCTGAAAATATAATACCTAATATTAAAATAAATATATTTTTGAGTTTGGTGTCAGAAGATCTTTCGAACAATACCCCCCCCCCCTAAAAAAAGTAATTTAAGTAGTCCCCCCTCCTCTACCCTATATTTTCCCTAAAAATATTTGTCAATGGTTAATAATCTATAAATACGTGGGTCGATAGCCTTTATAACTCTGTCATGTTTGAATTTCCATGTTGCATAGTTTTCGAGAAAAACGGCTGTGACAGATGGACAGACAGACACACGAGTGATTTTATAATGGTTACGTTTTTACTTTTTAAGTGCGGAACCCTGAAAAGCAAAAACTGTGTGCTTACTTCGGCATTTTTGACATGTTATATATTTTTTGTGGTTTCGACTTCAAATGCTTATTTGAAAAATGCTTATTTATTACAGAATGTTTGCCGATTTGTTCACGAACACGAAGTACGTCGCAACGGATGATGATCAAATTCGTTTTTTTTGCCCTAATTGCTAATTAATAATTAAGAATTAGTGGTAATATGGCATTCAATGTCACCTTTGTAGAGGTGGACTTTTTCTAGGAAAAAGACGTATAATCGCCAAAAAACTGAGAACGTGACGACGAAAACGACGTATCTTGGAGTTTTTAAGGAAAAATACCTGAGAAAGTTAAGTTTGTTATACTGCAAAAAAAAATTGTTGATTTTACGGTATAATACTTTCATCCCAGCTGCCAATATTATGCCGTAAAATTAACAGCAATAAACAGTAAAATAAGCTGTAAACACTGCCGCGCATGCACGGTTAGCGTATTACTGCTTATTTTACTGTTTATTACTGTTAATTTTACGGCATAATACTGGCAGCTGGAGTGCCAGTATTATACCGTAAAAACAACAATTTGTTTTTGCAGTTTATCCCTTACCAGATTGTTTTGTCAATATAGGGTGTTAGAACTTTTTATTAGACGATTAAAATTAGTTATTTAAATCGTATTTTAATCAGGTAATTAAAAAGAAATCTTTGATTGAAATTAAAATTTGACTATATATTCTATTAATATTTAAAATGAGTAAAGGAATTTTTAAACCTAATATGAACATAAATTTTGTTGTTTCTAAAGATATTTTGTCTCTTGAATAAATTAAAAAAGTTTTAGGAAATTGCTTACAAGCTTATTCTTTAAACTTGACAAAGTTTTTATCGGATATAAAAAGCATTTTTCAATTGATGTTTAATTAAAATTATTATAAGCTTAAAATACAAGTATAAGAAGCACAATATTGCATGTAATATGTATAAAGGAATAGTGCTAATTCTCGTATTTTCTCATTTTATTTTTAAACTTGAGAAAAAATTCTATAGAGGGGAAAAAACTTTCTATTATCAAAATATTAAGCACAGCAAAGGCTGTAAAAAAATTGTTTTGCACTTTTAGAATTATGCACATCAAATTAGGAAATCATTTAGAGACTAAGAGAAGTTTTACTTTTTCTAAAGGGTTCAAAACACTGACTAACAATAATGCCCACTGAGTGATGATAATGCTGATATTTAATATTTTGTGAAATAAAGGAGGATTGCAAGTATTTATTTATTTATTTATTTATTTATTTATTTTGTTGTTGTTGCTAGTAAATGCCAAAATATTTTTAATATCTGGATGATATCCAAGAGGAAACTTATTGAACAATCCGTAAACCAACGATTTTATTTTATTTTACTAAATTATCTATTGATTTTATACGAGTTTGCTTGATTACATAGTATTTCGTGCAACTGCCTCTCGACTCTTAGTACATAATCATTCAAAACATATATTTAAAAACCTTATGAATATTACATAAAATTAGCTTAAAAAGTATGTACACATATAACAAAAGATCGGAATGAAACTCATGTACATGTTTATTTTTAGAAAGAACCGGCCACTATGATATACGATACCGTTTTAACCAGTCTCGTAAGCAAACGAGCACATCTGCATTTTCCGTATCCAAACTCAATCTAAATTTATTTACAATAAAAAACCAGCACTACCAAATACCCTTTTTACTGGTAAAGATGTTGCAGTCATGCATAATATTATTTTTGCCAATAATGATATAACTGGATATTGTAGTTTCCACCATTGGAAAGGGTTAATTAAACGATCAACCAGTTCAGTTATTTATTTATACAACTTTAGTTCACTGTGATAAGGGCACGAATTTTGAACGAGTTTTTACATGCATATCGCTGTGCAAAGAGTCAAAACATAGTTTTCTTCGTTTGGCTTGGTAATCATATTGCGCATTTTGAAATTGGGTAGCATTCCCAAATTCTTTCATCTTCTGCGAAAGATTTTCATTCCGAGAGAATGCAATTGAGGTGCTTTGGTGAAAAATTGTTTAAAAAAAAAATATTTTGCAGACAGAATTTTACATTTTAAATTTTTACGGTCGTTTGATATTAAAAAAAAAATAGCCCCTTGTGCATTAATAAAAAATGTGATTCGTGTAAAGTAAGTCATTGTTCGCAGCGTTCCTAAAATTTTCTCACTTTGTTATCACTACTTTAAAACGATAATCTTTATTGCAGACATGTATGCAGACGTTAAAATAATTTACCACGAAGATTTTTTGCTTTGAAATAGTAGTGGTGGGGAATATAAAACAATCTAGGAACGCTGCGAGCCCTGAGTAAACTTTGTCTTGTGAATCAATCACGAGCGTGACTCGTTATCATTGCACAAAGGGTGGGGTTAAATAATCATTTTCAGCACATAAATAATTTAAATAAATGAAACCACAAGGGTTAATCGAATTTTGGAAAATTTTAATCTAATCAATCGAACCGATTAAAAAAAAAGATCAGTTAATCAGCACAGCCCTAGTTTACAACTATTATTATTATTATTATTATTATTATTATTATTATTATTGAGTACTTTCAAATATACTGAAATATTAGTCAAAATGCCAGTTTTTGAAAAATTATATCTTATGAAGACACAGAGATAACAGTATGCATACGTACTATTACAACATGTCCAGAAGAAGAAAAAAAAAAAAAAAACAGCCTGTTATTTCTTTTCCCTCCTGCATTATAACCATTTTAATTTTGATTTTTTTTCTTCAAAAATCAGCTTTATTGACAGCTTCTAAGTCAAAAGGGGAAGTGTTATTCAAACGTGATTTGGCAATTAAGGATATATACCTTTCTATATACTGTCTATACTCTGTAAGTTATTTTCTGTTATTCTAACTGGTATATTAGATACAGAGTTTTGGAATTGAAGAAATGGCAGTCAACTACAAATAGAAATAACATTTAGAATCAAGAAATATTTTATCGAAAAATTTTTGGGGGAGCCATTTAGAGAGATAAATATTCCTGGAACCTGCTGTACTTTTGTGTTACATTAGGGGTTCAAGAGTCGTAAGAAATTCTTGCTAAAAGTTTGATTCCTGTACTATAATATTGAATACACTAAGTTATTACAATTATATCCCAATGTTCATACCACGAAAATCAATGAAATCTCTCTTTGTGAACACTTTATTGACGCAAAAATCACTGCAGAGAATACACAAGAAAATATTTGATCTCACAGTTTGATCCACGACAATTACACAATTTAATAGGAAAAAAAGTATGTAGATTTCAAATCTTTTTGAATATTTTGTTTATTGCTATTAATTCCAAAATATGCAACATTTATAAACATTTAATTTTGTAAAAGCACGTGAAATCGCAGTTTTTGACCAGCTCTAATTAGAAAGGTTTTTAAAATAGAGTTTTTTTGCAAATGGATTTTAACTTCTTTTCTATATAGGTTTCCACGTACAAAGTATGGAAAAAAAAATGGTGCGACGACGAAAGAAAAATAGAATTTGTCGAAAGACCCTATAGTAACCACACTGTTTAAATTAAACAGATCTGTGCATCAGAATAAAATGTCTGATTCTATTAGCCAGTCATTATTATAAGCAGCTAATTCCATACTAAGTATTTGTTATAAGTAATTAGTAGTGCAGTTCATTATACTCTTTGATATCTCTGATGTCTGACTTTAGAATCGCAACTTTAAATATTGCCAACAAGAGAAAATACAGTCGTTAAATTATTATAATAACCAGAAGGACCCGTGCGAAGCTTTTGCACTGCAATCTTTGAGATTATTTCCTGGTACGTTTTAGCGCTAATTTTTAATTAACTGATTTTTTTTAATTCAATCACCGCGTTTTAACGAAATGCAGTTGTACTTTCTCAGAAACTTGTTCAAAAACTTTTCGAATACCTCATTCATCGTTGTATGTTTTGTATGTGCATAGAAAAAAGGATGTTGGGAAATGAAAGAATATATATAATGATTGTTTGTGCGAATAGATTGCCAGAAAATATTTTGCCAAATTTTCTTATCTCGCCAAGGTTATTGCTCTAGGTTGCCAAGACCCCTATACTGAAAAAAAATATATATATAAAAAAATAAACACTGAATCAGATGTTTGGGGAATTTATATGCCAGCATGGCACAGATGTCATATACTCACCACATTGGCACGATTTTTCCCCCGCCAATTTGGCGAAAATTTTGTTTTTGAATATCAGTTACAATTAGCATACAATAATACTAGCACGTGATATTTCATTTCGATATAAAAGTAAAATAACGTAATAAATGAAACTAGATGGAACCCGTCAAAACGTGACGGAAAAAAATACTATAACAATATCAGTAAAATAAGCTTCTTTATTATTTAAGTAGGGCTTCGTATGAAACAGTCTTTCAAATATTTTATTTTAAAAAATCCCCCCCCCCCCCAGTGAAATGCTATTTCCGATGCAAACTCCAAATGAACACTCCGTAAACAAATGTGCAATGCAAATCAGTTTGACATTACCACCATATTCCCCATGACAAAGAAAAAAAAAAAAAAAAAAAAAAAAAAAGAAAAAGGTCATGGACCTATAAAGTATTATACAAATAGTCCTATCATAAAGTATCATACAAATTTCCTACTTTCATCTCATATTCAGTAAATAAAAGAACATAGTATAAGCATCCCCCCCCCCCCTCGAATGAGCTCCTATGCCCATATGTATTGCATCTGCCCAAAGGCACCGTTGAAATTCGACGTTAAAAAAAAGTTTTAAAATGTTTAAATTAAAAGTTTTAAAATGTCCTCTTTAATCATTGTTCGTTTCAAATCCATATCTTCTAAAACGCATCCATTGTTTTAAGCTAATCAATTTTTATGTAAAAATGAAGAATTTTTGTTAAAAATAATAAATTAATATGCAGATAAGGGAGAATTTTAATGTTTTCAATTGTAATTTATTTGTATGGTTTTTTCTATCCCTTTACATAATCAGGATGATTATTCCTTTTCCATCACAGTCGGTCTCTTATACAGTTAAATATCCAATGGATCTTTAAAAAAATAATAAATAACAGTTCCTAGCATATTCTGATTCAACATATACATCAACTAATTCAACATATCAATTTTATGTTAATCATAAACTAGAAATAGTTTTTTTTTCTTTTGACAGATTTTATATTAGCGCCAAAATACTCTATCTTATGGATAATCTGATCTTATGATTTATCAGGTTTTTTTTATTATTATTTTTTTTTCACTTTTTATGAAGGTTAGGGATACCTATTTTCAATTGTTGCAACTTTCCAAAGGGCATTTTTACATTATTAAAACAAACGGATGGTCATTGTTGAGATAGAATTGAAAAATATTTCATGCTTGAAAATTATTTAAAAATTCGTTAAATTAAGCGGCAGATTTCAAATAAATTTCAATCGAAAGCTTTTTTTTTTCTAATTGAGGATGTAAGAATTGAAATTGTAAAATGTAGTAAAAAAATTAAATTTTTAGTATTTAGAAGTGATGTAAGCGCGAAGAAATCTAAAGCGATAGTGCCGTTTGTTGTCACAATCGTTATACATTTCTAAATATTGCCACTGTGTTTTGGTTGGCGTCCAAAAGTAGACTACCATTTTTTGACATCGAAAGAAAAATTCACAGTGAAAGAAATAAGACTTTGCCGCTAATAAGGAACTGTTGAATGAACTTATAACAAACCTACCAAAATAATTCCTATAAAATATTAGCCTTACATTGTTTATTCTAGCTAAAAGTTCAAGTTTCAAGTTTTTTTTTCCTGAAATTCTTTACTTTTGTGAATTTTTTTATTAAAAAAGAAAATCTTAATAATTTAAATCCTATAATTCCTATAACTTAATCCTATAATTTAAAAAAAGTAATTGGTAACATGTAATCAAGGTATGCAATCAAGATGAAGCAACCAATAAAGGCTCCAGTTCTAATCTTTAAAATTGAAAATTGAAATATCAGTTAATATTACGCCATGTTGACACAATCATATAAATTTTTCTTTTTAGTTTTATCAATGTTAAAATGCATTTCAAGCTAAGCATAACGTCATTTTCACCGGTACAAACTTTTCACACGTACATTTATGCTTAAGCACCATGCATACAAATAAAAATATATTTTGCATTTAATTGTAACGAAAAAAAAATGGCATCAACAAAGTTATAATGCTTAATGATAAAATGAACCCAATGGACAATATTTCCGTGACGTCACAGTAAATATGAATTTTTATTTGCTTATAAAACACACGGATAAATATTTTTACCGAAATACTTAAACATTTTAACTATATTTTAACTTACAAATTAAAAAATTCGGCCTAAAAGTCACGTGCTTTTAATATTTAATATTTATTTTTTATGCTCGCAATCATTGAGTTTAGAAAATAAACTCTGTACGTCGCAACAGTGGGCGTTAATCCGATTGCCGACTTTATGACGCCATAAGCAGAAGTAAAATTTTAATTTAAGATTACGACTAATTAATTAAATTTTCGAACAAGCGAATGTACGATAACAAATCTGTGACCAAATATCTTTCATTTAAAAAAAGAATGATGTAATTTGATGTAGTAGTTTGTTCTCACGGATTGTCGAAACAAAACGCTTAGCGTTTTAAATATATAGATAGCTCTATTATTTTAAAAAGGGAAATACAAATAAATAAATGATAGTTTGATATAAATAAATGTGGATATACATAATAACAGTAATTTATAGAATTAAAATACGAAATAAAGTAAATAAACAACGTTTAAAAAGTAAATAAACAAAGTAAACAAACAAAAGTAAATAATACGAACAAAGTTTTCGCCAAATTAGTGGGGGGAAATCGCGCCAATGACATCTGTGCCGAAAGCATTTCCTCAGATTTTGCAAAACTGTTAAAGAAATGTCTTAAATACGTAAATCAATATTTGGCACACCACTTTTTTGAAATCCTATGGAAACTTAAACATGGGGCATTCAAACTTTGTGGTCCAGCAGCCATTTAACCCTTTCCGGCGTGGAATAAATCTGTTTGTAAAAAAATGAAATAATGGTCTGACACAAGATTTTACAAACGATTTGCTTAGAAAAGAATAACTTGCTGATTTTCCCTTACTTTATAAAAGGAAAATTTTAATTAATTATTCTTGGTGCCATTTGTCAGTTTTGGAATTAAAATTAGGTGTCCTTTTTTGTGACCACCGCCCGCTAAAGGGTTAAGTGACATCAGATTTCGCTGGCATATTAACAGCTTAATGAAATATTAAAAAATAAATATTTACAATTTTTGTAAATCCTAATGAACTGTATAATGGAAGATAATCCTTAAATTACGTAATCTACTGGTTCTCCGATACAGTACGCATTTACACAGCCATGATTAAAAAAAGAAAATAAATAAACAATAGGTGACGCACGCGTAAAAATTAAATTAAAAACCCGATTAAAAGCTCTATATTTTTTCAAAAAGCACGCGCAAGAAATAAATTAACAATCATATTTTAATTGCATTAGAGGATGACGTCATACGATAATGCACGATAATGCAGTATTTTATTTTTTGTGGCAGCACTGATTTCAGAAAATCTTTCATTTCTTTCATGAAATCAATGCAGATTTTATTTTTAATTATCAGCAATTTTTAATCAAAAACATATTTTAACGAAATGTTAAGTGTGCTATGTCAGAAGCCGGTTCAAAAAACTTTCATATGGTATCTCATTCGTTGTTCTGCGTTTCATATTTTCTTAGAAAAGGGGATGTTGACAGGAGAAATAATATATATGATGATAAAATTATTAACCGAAAAGTGTTATTATACAAAGGAGAAAAAAGAAAATTGTTTTGTTATTAGATAGCTTAGAACATAAAGAATACGATACACAAAGTCATAAAGATTATTTTTAAATCAAATTATTAAAAAAAAATAATAATAACAATGCTGACACAAAATGCCGTAAAATGGTTTTCTTGCGCGAAGACTGTTGCTGCTGTAAAACGAGTTTTACAGGCAATGTTGAACGGTACACGGATTGGTATAGGATTTTGGCTACCGACTATTGCGCCAAATACTTATCAAGAGCATTCGAAAAATCCAACGAGCCGAAATAGCCCGTATGAAAATCATATAAGGCGCCTTTGGATTTCTTCGTCAAAGATATTCCGCTAATGTCATAAATACGGCTGCTCGTCGACCATAGAGTAAGTTCAATTTCGTTGGCAAGTGATAAAAAAATTATCAGTGAAGTGCGAAATTACTCATTATGCCCTATATAGTTATACCTTGCAATCTAAGTGCAGTCAATGTTATTTACAACTATTGTCTGTGTGTATGAGACTCATCGCTACTTGTATTCCGCTGATTTTATCTTTATTATTATTATTATTATTATTATTATTATTATTATTATTTACATTTAAATGCTTTTATCTAATATATGAGTTGAAATCCACTTTTACAAATAAGTTAGTGCTGAAATGTAACTCATTATACATTATTTCTCTTTTTGATCTTGTCCAATGGGTAATTTCTAAACCGTTACACTGCAGAAAAAGAAGATGCCTCTTAATCTAGAAAAATATAATATAACTACACTGCAAAAAAAAAGTTGATTTTACAGTATAATACTGGCATCCCAGCTGCCAGTATTGTACCGTAAAATTAACAGTAATAAACAGTAAAATAAGCAGTAATACGCTACCGCGCGGCAGCTGGGATGCCAGTATTATACTGTAAAATCAACAATTTTCTTTTGCAGTGTACAAACGAAAACATACAATAACCTCTTCCAAGTAACCCACGATTCCGAAAAGCGTTCTTTATGTTTAGAAACCTCTGAAACCAATATATTTCCGAGATTTAAAGATGCATTTATAAAAATAAAGTTTCTTTTGCTGCCGCAGAATTTCAGAAGCATTTACGAGTCGTTTTTATAGTGTATTAAGCAGTTTTCTCAACCCAGAATAAAAGTTTTACGGGCGCTATCAATTCTCAAATAAACATTTTCATGTTCCATCTTATCCTGTTTTACAGACAAACAGGATAAATTAACAGCATTAACACCAGTGGACATGTGCGAGGATTTCGCACTGCAGTCTAATGTTTTTTAGTAATATCTAATATTTCTGAGATGCAGGTTTAAACTTCTAAAGAAAAATTAAGGACTAAAAATATCTGCAAACAACATTAGTGAAGTCAGAATATCATCTAATTTATTCCATCAAAGTTACAGTAAAAACTAATCAAAGTTATAGTAAAAACTAATCAAAGTTAGCAAAAAAAGGTACTTGCGAGAATAAAAAATTAACCGTCGTATTTTAACTGCATTAGAGAATGACGTCACTCGCTTTGGAAAAACTGAGGAAAACCTTTCATTTCTTTTATGAAAACAATGCTGATTTAAATTTTAATTAAATGGAATTTTACTGCGATCGATCGATGGTATTTTTTTCTTCTAAGCATTTCGATTTCCCTTTTTAATCATAAATATAAAATAAACCCGTGCGTTGGCATCACACTATATATGTTTGTTGTACTTATTACGAATTCTACGCATTATGTAGTACGTAAACAATGTACACTTATTACGTATGCCACGGTTGTACTATTTATTTTTTTATAATCAATGTTGAGCATCACATAATGCGGTATTTTATTTTTGTGGCAACACTAATTTGAGAAAAACGTTTCATTTCATTTATGAAAACAATGCCCGTTTAATTGTTAATTAACTGCAATTTTTAATCAAAAAACACGTTTTAACAAAATGTAAGTGTACTATGTCAGAAGCCGGTTAAAACACCTTTCATATGGTATCTAATTTATCAATGTGCATTTTGTATTGGCTTATAAAAAGGGATGTTGACAACAGAAATAATATATATAATATGATGATGATTAAAAGTAATATTATTTTATTACTCTTGCATGTAATGCGGTCTTGCATATATGCGATTACACAGCTGAAAATGTTTAATTAAGAATTAATAGCACCCAAAAAAACGATATTCCGGTTTGAGAAAACTGATTATTGTACAGGGTGATTACAAATGAATATCGCAACTATGAAGGGCTATTAAAAGGAAAACAAAAAAAAAGGTGCAATCTTGTTGTTAATCAGAAACTAACAGTTGAAAGTTTAAATTCAACACAATTGTAAGTGTTCAATGTGAGCCCCTCTAGAAACACGAACGATATCGAGGAGGTACGATAACTCATCACTGACATCAATCACTCCATGTGATTTTTTTGGTGGGGCCTCATCAAAGATCAGATGTTTGTTTCACCGCGACCAACCGACGTTGACGGACTTAGGACACGCATATTTGCAGCCATTCAAAGAGTCACACCAGACATGCTAAAAAAAAAAAATGTGAGATGAGTTATCGTACCGCCTCGATATCGTTCGTATTCCTGAAGGGTCTCACATTTAACACTTATAACTGAACTGTGTTGAATTTAAACTTTGAAATGTTATATTTGATTTCCTATGAACAAAAAGGTTGTATTATTATTATTATTATTTTTTTTTTAATAGCCCTGTAAAGTTGGGGTACTTATTTGTAATCACCCCGTACTATAAAAACTACTCGGAAACGTTTCAGAAATTCAGTGGTAGCAGAAAAAAAAAAAAGCTTTGTTTTTATAAATGTTTCTCTAATTTCGAAAATGTATCGGTTTCTGAAATTTCTAAAGCTTTCAAACACTTTTTGGAATGGTAGATAACTCGTAAGAGGTCATTGTATATTTTCGCTCATTGTTATATTATATTTTCTTAGATTAAGAAATATTTGTCTCTTTTTACAGTGTAGTTGTAGATATATATTTCTAATTGCAAAAATGTTTCAAATGTTGTTTTCCATATTAAAGGCTTATTTTCTCCTATCAAAAAGATAATTATAGATACAATTTTAATAATTAATAATTTTTTAATATAAAACTTATTTCCTGAGTTTATTTGAATATTACGTAAGGTCTAAATAAAATAAATTGTAAATTTTCAAATAGTATTTTTTTTAAGTTTTCTGACTTTCTGTGTGTTTAGCCAATATTTTGACGATTTGAACAATGCCGAAATTTCTCCTTCAAGCTTATACAGGGTTGCCCAAACGTTATTAGATACTTTTAGAATTAATATCAATTAACTTTTTTCTGTTTTAAATTTTAGATTTAGAATCTACATACTTTGAATTTTTATGCAAAGGTAACGCACATGAATAAAAAGTTATTTTAATGTTTCTGCTTTCTGTGATAAAACGAACCCATGACAACGTAAAGTAAATGACGTATTGAGATAATATATATAATAATAGGGTAATTCTCATCAAAGTCGACCTTCAATAGCCGGATTTTTTTATTTATTTTTTTTATTTTTTATTTTTTTCCATTTTGCAACAAAACCTGCCTGTGCGATATGTCTTAGCTTGTGCATTGCTTTATTAAAATAGCCGCTGAAATCTTTTTACTTTCAGGAAATATTCTGCCTCGTAAATTCAATGTCAAAGAATGCGGATATTAATAAATAATTTTCATGTTTGTTTGATTTTTTCCCATTTTTGATGTTTTGTGCTGAGCCGATATTTTGACAATTTGAACGTTATCAAAAATATTGTCTTTGACTTAAAATTCACGGAATTTTTACGTTTTTTCTTTTATACCACCTTTATAATATATACCACCTTTGAACTTTGTGCATTATTGGTATTGCAATTTCTCTTATATATTTAAATTTTTGTGTGTAAACATAATAAGTAATGCTTCTTGTGCGACGGGGGTGTACCTCTAGATGCGCGCCGTGAACTTCCTTCCAATCAGCGACCGTTTTTCTCAAGTCACAAGCATCTGGAATACACTGGATCTCCAAATTATGAAAGGGCATTAAATTCTCTGGAGTTTATACCACTATTTAGTTTTAAAAGGTGATTTTTGACAAAATTGTGGTCATTTAAACATTTTTTTTTAACCTTTTGCGAACTCAAAAAAATAATTAATCAATGAAAATTATACTTTTCGGTGGTATAAACTCCAAAAATAGCGATTTCTTAAAAAAAAAATTAAAACATGAAGGAAATCGGTCGAATAGTTCTCGAGAAAAATAGTCTCTCAGTTTGCAAATTATGGTTGTGAAAAAAAAAAAAAAAAATTTAAAATTTTACGTTCAACGAGCAAAAAAATTTTTAAAGAATTGAAATATTACGAAAATGCTTTATGGCAACAATCCACACACTTGAAGAAAATGTGAAACATTAAAAAAAAAAAAAAAAAAAAAAAAAAAAAAAATTCCTTGAGGTCCACTCAAATCCAAAAGAGCTATTTTCTGACAAATTTCTGAATTTATTTTTGTTCGGAAACTCATGAAATTGCCATCTGCTCTTATTAAAAAAAAAAAAAAAAAAAAAAAAAAAAAAACTATGCAATCGAGTTTTTTGCATTTTTTATTAAACGCAGATCTTTCAGAAAATACTGTCAAAATGGGCGTTTTGTACCGAATTTTCGGACACGACACCGCTAAAAGGAAGGAAAACCGGTCGTCACGTGACAAAAATCGATTATAACTCAATAAGTAATTTATTTATAAAAAAAATAGAAAACGCCATTCGATCCCAAATCACTCCAACTGTCAGGTCTGTCAATTTTATGCTTTTGCGTTTAAAAATGAATGAAAAAAAATGTGTCAGAAAGTTTCGCGTTGTTGAGCAGGGAATTGGAGAACAGCCTTAAGTGTATGTCATATATCCTTTTTAAAGTTTTCAATATTCTCAATTTTATTCATCAGCAATTGCCTACGATTTTGTTAAAGAATTTCATATCTTAAATTTTACGTTTGCACTTATTGGAATAGAAACTGTCGCATAACATATTTATGTATTTTTCTTTTTATTATGTGAGAAACTTCATGGATGATAACGCAAAGTAAATGACGGATTCAACGATTATAGAGGATATCCCGGTGTCGCTTCTTATCGCCAACGAATAACTAATTCCTAAATCGTTAATTTTAGAAGTATAGTTTCGATTGAAACTAGTCGTTGGGGGCCACCGTAATACTTACCCATCATGGATATGCATAATATAAAATATGAAAATGAAACATGTGTAAACTACTTATAAAATGCATTGCAATTCGAATAAAATCGGTCTTGATGATGTCATACACTTTAAATGCTCTATTACTGAATTCCGTAAAAGAAACATCCTTATAACTCCAAAATTTATAATCATATTAACTAACGTTTTACTGCGTCGGATTAAGCTTCTCATTTCCAATTAAAATATATCTTTGAATTGAAATTTGGATGAAATACAGGGTCATGAAAAATCGAAGAGTGCGGAAAATAGGATTACAAATATCTCGACAACTCATTATCCGACCGACTTCATTCTTTATGCAAAATTTAGGTTTTTTTATTGTCTTTTATATTCACTCCTTAAAATAAACAATTTCGAAAATTTTTATATACCTTCTATCAAAACGAATATTTCGAGTGTACGAAAAAAATAGTTTCGGATAATCGAGGTTACTGAAATTCAATAAGATTCTTCCCAATCCCCATTATTACGTACTAAGTACATACCAAATTTCAAGTCTCTATCTCCATTTGTTCGGGAGATAGAGCGTTTACAGACACACAGACATACAGACAGACACACAGACGGACGGCAATTTTTTTTTTCTAAAAATATATTTTTCGGAATCTCCAGTATCTGAAACGTGTAAATCCGTCAAAAAAATTTTTTTTTCGATTTTTAAAATGATTTTTAAAATGATTATGAAAGACTTACCCTATACTACGTATGATGGGTAAGTAAAAAGTGTTTCAAATATTGTTTTTCACCATATGGAAATCTATTTACGTCAAAACAGTTATTTTTTTAAAAATTGAGAAATTTAAGCTTTTATACGTTACTGTGTCTTATAAGTTATAGTTAGATAAACCTTCTGCATAATTAAATTCTTCTGTGACCAAAACTTACCGAGTTATGATAATTTTAATTTTATGAAGTGTTTTCAGCATTTTCCGGCTCTAAAAATACATCTTTCTGTTTTTTAGTTCCAGAAAATGCTGAAAACACTTCATAAAATTTATAATAACTCGGTAAGTTTTGGTTGCAGAGGAATTTAATATTTAGTGTTTCACTTGCTAGAGCATGCAGAAGTTTTTCTAATTATAGCTTATAGGACACAGGACCCGTATAAAAAATTAAATTTCATAGTAAATAGTTATACACTGCAAAAAATAATTGTTGATTTTACAGTATAAAACTGGCACCCCAGCTGCCAGTATTATACCGTAAAATTAACAGTATTAAACAGTAAAAAAAGCAGTAATACGCTGCCGCGCAAGCAGTAATACGCTACCGCGCACGGTTTAATACTGTTAATTTTACGGTATAATACTGGCAGCTGGGGCGCCAGTTTTATACTGTAAAATCAACAGTTATTTTTTGCAGTGTAGATCGCAAGAGAAGAATATACCTATCCAAAATTTCTATCTTGAACAAAAGATATTGAAACAAAAGATATTGAACAACCAGGCAAACCGAATTCATAAATACTTTTCAACAATATATTTCTTTTAAATGCTAAAAGATGTAAACTAACAACATACTATAAAGTAAAATAACTTTTGTTAGATTGTTGACATGTTTCGACTCACTCCGAGCCATTTTCAAAAACAAATGAGAGTATTCTATAATTTCATGGTCTTTGAAGTAATTATTTGAAATGCTATCATTTAATTCTCATGTACTTTTTAAAAATTAAGCTCGTTATCTTTTATTTTTACTTGGTTGTTTATTTTCATATTTGTAACCATGGAGTAACTCGAGCCACGATTTCAGTAAGTTAAAAGAGGCTGCATCGTTACATGTTATATTTTTGCGTGTTACTATCTCTATGGTTTCTCTTATTATGGATGGATAGTATAGCCTGAAGAACAAAACAATATTTTGCTTTCATCGAAATTTATTTGGATGTGGTTTCTTCTTGATATAATCTTGCCAGTGCTGTTGTATTTCTATTATATTTAATATCAGCTATATGCTCCTTTTTTCTGTAACTAAATTTACTGCTGGTCATGTGCCAATATAGTAATTTTTAGATCCGTCTTCTCAGGAAATTTAGTTACAGATATTACGCAGTTACAGTATTATTTAATTTGATTTGTTTGATTAATTTAGTTACAGTAATACGCTACCGCGCATGCCGTAGCGTATTACTGCTTATTTTACTGTTTGTTACTGTTAATTTTACGGTATAATACTGGCAGCTGGAGTGCTAGTATTATACTATAAAATCATTTTTTTTTTTTTTTTTTTTTTTCCAGTGTGCGATTTAAAAAAAAAATGGAACAGTGGATTCTACTGTATTTTGACGATTTGAGCATTGAAAGATATTGTGCACTTTTAAGGTTATTAGGGCACTTTTAAGGTTAGCATTTTTTAACACTTTCCAACATAGTTGAAAAGTGTTTATGACTTCGGTTTGTGCATCTGCCATCTGCCGTCTGTCCGTGCTCTAATTCTGGTAAATATACTCAGGTTGCTATGTAATTGATATATACTGATGATGTTTATTATGGCATGTTTGCTATTGAAAATGAAGAGTGTAGCATTTATACTAGTTCGTTTACAGGGATATATACTCAAAAGAATTCTGCTACATTTTCGTCTATATTTAATATAATAAAATTCTGGTAGTAAAGTAAATGTGAACCCCATGATGAACTGCCACTAAAAAAGAATGAACATGAATTGCTTAAAGGTGTTTTTTAACTGTGTTATGCATTTTCAAGCAGAATTATATTATGTATACTAAGAGATGTTTGTAGAATATAAATAAATTCATATACAGGGCTACGCAAAGAACAGGATACATTGTCGTCTGTAGATGGTAGTTTGTGAAAGTGTGATTTTAGTAGTTTTAAGCATTTTCTGCCTTAATTAATATACAGAGCCATAAAAAAGAATTCAAATACATTTCCATCTATTGGCAAAAATTGCTGTAAGATAAATTCTTAAATGTGTTAAATTTTAGCATACTATGTAGAATACATACAAATCTATAGATCATATACAGGGCTCCACAAGAGAATTCGAGTGCTTTTCCAGATATGGATGGTAGATGCTGAAATCTAGTTTTGAAATGTTTTATGCGTTTTCTAAATTGTTTACTTAGGTATCTTCTTTACTTTATTAAATGGTGAAGTTTTGTAAAGTATTATGGAAGTGCTGGAAAGTGTTTCATAATCTATGCTTGACGCATGATTTTCTTTCTTGTTTTATTTTTTAATACTTCCTAACACTGTTGAAAAGTATTTATGAATTCAGTTTGTTTGGTCATTTGCCTGCCTGTCTGTCCGAACTCTAACTCGCGTAAATATAGTCGGATTGTTTTTAAGATTTCAATATTCTCGATTTCAATATTTAGATTTATTAAGATTTCAATATTCTTTAACAATTTGTTAAAAAAGCATGTCCTCTATTTTACGCTTGCGTCTATTAGAAAAAATGGCGCGTATCATTTATGCATTTTTTCTGCCTTCCGTGAGAAAATGAATGGATGACAACGCAAAGTAAATGACAGATTGATATATCATATAATAACAGGGTAACTCTGATCAACGTCGACCTTCAATATCCCGGATTTTTTGTTCCTCTTGATTTCGCAACAAAACCTGACTGTGCGATACCTTTTCATTCATGTCTTGTTTCATTAAATTAACTGATTTTCAGTTTATAGAAACAAGTTATAACCCTAATTTAGGCTTTCCCGCTGATGCACAACAATATCATAAATCGCGTTGACTTTTGAACCGCATCTTTTACAATACATTCTCCAATAAACGTATTTATCCTTAAGTAGTAAATTAAAGTTTTGTTTTATAATTATCCAACTCGGGTTACAAAACATTCTTCCTGCTCTGCATACTAAGGTGAAAGCATTTTTTTAGAATTGAAAATGCTAATATATATATATTTTTTTTACATTTAATATATTTTTACTTTCTTCTATCTATAATATAAGAAAGTATTGTAATAGAATTTTTTTTGACTTCCGGTTTTTGACGGATTTACACGTTTTAGGGGTCAGAGATCACGAAAAACATGTTTATGCAAAATTTCTGTCTGTCCGTGTGTCTGTCCTCATTGTATCATCGAAAAGTGTATGAAGATATGCATAGAATTGAACCAAATTTGTTTTATAGGTTTATGACTATGGCCAGCAGATCCTTCTTTAGTTTGAAGATATTCCGCTGCAAGGGGGACACTGCAATAGCAATTTCTGTGCCATTTCCATTATACTATCATCGAAAAGTGTATAAAGTTATGCATAGAATTGAACTAAATTTTATATGTATGTTTTTGATTATTGTCTGTAGGTCCCAATTGAATTTGGGACTATTTCGTCCGAAGGAGGTGCTGTGATAGTAATCTCTATCTGGTGCAACGATTCGTGCAGCAGATAAAGATTTTTAGCGATACACATGCATATCTATCCAAATTCGCCGGTCGATGTGTCGTCATCGTGTTACTATGTGACCACTGTGTTACTTCGCAAGGCAGCAACTTCGAACACTTACTGAAAACGCACTGTGAAATGTTATTGCTGTCCAAAAGTCTTTTAAAATCATGTCTTATTTTTCAAGCATTCTGTATGCCTAATAAAAATAATTAAATCCGTTTGCTAATCCAACGTTGTGATTACTATGTCTATCTTTGTAACAGCGTAGCATTTCCGTTTTGCATAGGTCTATGTCGGAAAAAATAGGGATATCATAACTTTCTACTGACAACCTCCGCTAATTCGTTCGGCCGAACTCATCCACTGATGCACCGTCTCCTTCTGTGCCCCTGTTTTATATTTGCAACCACATATTCCAAATATATTGTCATAGTTTGATTTTGTGTTCCCGATTTCTCTTCAAATTATTGAGCAACATTCTGAATCACCCTGTAATTCTACTACCAAATATGGAATCTAAAGTACTAAAGTTTGAAAACCTCTACACAGAATCGTGGAGTGTACATGTCACAAAATATTTTTACGAGGCACTTTAATAATTCTAATAAAATTTTGAGAGCGACTTTTTTGGGGCGGGAATTTTCTTCTACCGATTGAACATCATCAAGCGATAAAAATATTTCGTCAGCGGAATTATCCTATTAACCATCGAATCTAGAAGATTTGCTGTTTATTTCTTCCATTTCTTTCCATTATCGACATACGTTAAGATTTTGTCCAACTGGGATTTTGACTATACCCCATCAGTTATGGAACATTTTCACTTCTTTTAAAATAAAGACATGAAACAGAAGGCAGATTATTTACTTCTTCATTTGTCCGAAAATTAAGCGAGTAAGAATTTTTCTTAATTAAATACATGATAGAATTATTAGTGATAATTGCAACATAGAAAGCAAAAGGTGATAAAGCACTCCTTCATTTTCGTTTCATTGTGTTTTGCCCCTTATAAGTTGGGGTTTTGTCTATATTTCATCAGCCTTGGAACATGGAACCTTGTTGATTTGCTGTTGGTAACACAAACATAAAATTGAAGTTCATTTATTATTTCCTCTATTATTTAAAGATTATGCAATTAGGTGTTTGTATTGATTAATTAATAAGTGGAAAAAAATAAGTGATCGTTACATTATCAAAAAGCAAAGACAAAAGCGAGTAAGGAATTGAAAAGTGTTTTATCAAGTTTTAATTCCTGCCTAAACTTGCTTACGCGAGGATTTCGTCCAGAAGAAATTGCGCCTCTATCCCATACCTTCCACGGAATGTTGTCTATGAAACTGAAGACATTTCATTTATTTTTTCGGTTGTTCTTAAATTGTTATTCAGTTGCTACTATGGTTAAAATACAGTGAAACTTCCATAACGAATACTCCCGAATAGCGGACACCGTATCAAACTTATTTTTTTACCGCTTGAAACATGTATTTGCATGCTTTTACTTCTGAAGAGAGGACACTTCTGAATATTGGACAAATTCCGTAATCCCGTGGCGTTTTACTGTATTAACTAACCCCTTCGCGATGAGCGTCATTTACATTTCTTTTAATTTTTAGGCACCAGTTTTTCTGAATAGAATTTTCTTCATTATTGAATCTCTAAAAATATACGATTAGATAAGGAAGACATTTCTGTTCACATTTACTGGTGTATAAACTGAAGGATTCCGTGTACCCTATGCGTCACTTATGCATGCCACTCGTCGCGAAGGGATTAATAAAATTAGGAACAAACAAAAGTTTCGTTAAGATATGATGCTGAAGGCAGGTCATTTACGTTTCCATCTGGAATAAATGGTTGAAGCATTAACAAAATTGCCTTAATTAAATAGATGAAAGAATTTTTAGTTGTTGCATATAAACAAGGGCAAAGCACTGTTTAATATATCTCACCGTACTCCATTTGGCATACTTGGGGAATTTGTTTATTGGGGATTTTGTCTGGACCCTAACTTCCAAGTGCCATGATCCGTAGGTCACACAGGTATTTTCCTTATCCCACAGAAAATTGTTGATTTGATTTTTCGTTAAGATATAAAATTCAAGGCAGGTCATTTACGTCTTCATCTGTAATAAATGGTTGAAACATCAACAATTTATTATTATTATTATTATTATTATTATTATTATGTCTAATTAAATACGTGAAAGCAGTATAAGTTATCATTATACTGCATTATAACAACGGCAAAGCACTTTTTAATATATCTCACGGTACTTCATTTGGCATATGTCCATTGGAGAATTTGAATGGACCCTAACTTCAAAGTGCCATGAACCGTGGACCACACAGGTATCTTCCGTGGCCCACGGAAATATGTTCAATTGACTTTTCGTTAAGATGTAAAATTCAAGGCAGGTCATTTACGTCTTTATCTGTAATAAATGGTTGAAACATTACAAAATTGATTTTTATTTATTTATTATTATGAGTCTGTCTTATTAAGTACGTGAAAGCGTCATTAATGATTATCATATTGTAGATGAACAAAGACAAAACACTGTTTAATTTGTCTTGTGCTTTGTTTGACATACGCTATGAATTTGTTCTGTGGAGATTTCGTTTGTATTTGGACCCCGAGTGCCAAGGAAAATTGTTGGTTTGATTTTCGTTAAGATATGAAATTAAAGGCAGGGGTCATTTACTTCTTCAGATATTTTTAATAGTTAAAACATTAACAAAATTGGGCTTTTAAATTTTATCATTAGATACGTGAAAGAATCATTAGTGATCATTATAATGCATATAAATGAAATCAAATCACTTTTTAACGTCTCACCGCGCTCTATTCGGCATATGCGAGGAACTTGTTCATTGGGGATATCGTCTGGGACCCCAACTTTCACGGAAGATTGTTGATTTGGCTATCACTACTAAAGAAATCGAATCATTTAATTCTTCAGCTATTATTTATAGTTAAAATGCAAACAAAATTAGGATTTTGACTGTCCATAATTAAATATGTGTAAGAATGGTTAGCGATACAAGTAATCAAAGGAAAAAACACATTTTAATTTGTTTCATCGTGATTTGTTTAGCACATATTAGAAATTTGTCCACTGAAGTTTCGTCTGTAGCTGTATCCTACCTACCACGGAAGTTATTGGTTATCGTAAAGATATGATATTGAAGGTAGATCATTTGCTTCTTCAGCTCTCATTAATGGTTAAAACGTTGACAAAATTAGGGTTTTTATTCTATCTAATTAAATACATAAAATAATTATTAGTGATGATTTTGTTATGGAAAAGAAAACTTCAAAGCACTTTTTAATTTGTCTCGTCGTGATTTTTTCGGCATACGCGAAGAATTTTCCCAGTAGAGTTTATGTCTGTACCTGTACAACGCCTGCCACAGAAAATTAATTTGACTTTTGTTAAGGTATGGTTCTGAAAGAAGCAGGTCATTAACTTCTTCAGCTCTTAATAATGATTAAAACATTTACAAAATTAGGGTTTTTATACTGTCTAATTAAATACGCGAAAGAATTATTAGTGATAATTACGTTATATAGGAGAGCAAAAGGCGATGAAACACTTTTCAATTCCAGTCTCGTCTGCGGCATGCATAGTTTAAATCAGAAAATATTTAAAAAAAAATTAATGATGATCATACGGTTACAGGGACGCGATTAATCTTACGGAGTCGTCTTCTGCATGTAATTTCAATCATTTTAGTTTTTCCCTTGTTTACAAAAATCTGCCCCGCGGGTACAGTTTCATCAAAATGAAGACTTCTCCGCGTTCTTATGTCGTTTTCACCTGTACGTGCTTTGATGCATTCATACCTGGGAGTCGAAGAAAATGTTCGGGTCAAGGTTAAAAACAAGAAGATATGCGACTGATCCTCAGCACCGTACGCTTCTTTTTGGCGGGAAAAAATTCGCGCTCATTAAATTAAACAAATTATAGGAAAGACAAGAGTTGGATTTAAAGTTTCGATCGAACTCTGCCATATAACGCCATACTTGGGTTGTGGATTGGAATTGTGGTAGAAGAAGACGGGGTCTGAAACCCGGGCTCTTCCACAAATTTTCATGTTTTTGTGAGTAAATAATCTTTGAGGTTCGAGGAATAAGCACCATAGACGTCGCATATAGGAGTATTTTGTGGATGTAGCTGGCAAAAAAAAAATATATATATATTTTTTATTGAAAAAGTTCCTGTAAAGCTTACACTAATTTATCATATTATTTTACTTGGAAAGTAGTTTTTCTTTAGAAAATAAATTTTATGTGTATATAAGACTTGTGGAAAACCTTATAACATGTAAGAATATTTATCTTTAATCATAATACGTAAAATGTTAGTGATTAATTCTCTGGTGGAGATTGCATTTTATTCATCGATTAAAATATATTTTACCAAAAAGAGTAACTCAAAAATTAAATTCATAGCGCCATGTTTTAATTGTTTTCACAAATTGGAGAAGTATAGTGTTTTTAACATTTGTTTATCTGGAGTCTTTGTAACTTCTGAAATCGATATCAAATTGCAGTATATATTAATTTTTTTCATTTTGTGAGACAGAACTCTTTGAATTTTAGAAAACCCTCTTTCAAGTACTTTTACGTCGGATTTTTTTTTCCGTAAATAAAAATTTCTCGCCTATGCTTTTAAAGAGTAAGTTAATAATAATTAATTAAGTTCAGGTACATATTAACCAAATAAATCATTTATTTAGTTAAAAAAAAAAAAAAAAGATTAAATATTATCTTGAAAATGACGAAATCCAAGATTAATATCATTCTTGTCGCTACTGCATTTTGAAAAGACTTTTAGCCGATTAAATTGGGAAAATACTTCTATGTGCGTTGGAAACTCAAAATCCAGAAAAGGACAAGATTTTTTTTTTTTTTTTTTTTTTTTTTTCGAAACCGGAGGCAATTTGGTTTCGCAGCGAACTCCGCAGGTATCAGGATAGTTAGTCTTCGGACAAATTATCTTGCTAGAGTCGGTAAAGTACCCAAGATTTTTTTTTTTTTTTTTCCCCGAAACCGGAGGCAATTTGGTTTCGCAGCGAACTCCGCAGGTAGCAGGATAGTTAGTCTTCGGACAAATTATCTTGCTGGAGTCTGTAAAATACCCAAGATTTTTTTTTTTTTTTTTTTTTTTTTTGTGTGTGTGGGGGGGGGGGGAGGGCTGAGCAAGGAAGTGGCTAAATTGTACAGCTTAAAAAACACCGATTTTGGCTGTTTCGGGGGGGGGGGGGGGGGGGGTTGGAGCTTCTTAGTTGTGCTCTAATAAAGCTTAACGTATACCGTTTCAGTTCGTTTAAAGTTAGTAATTGTAGTTCTATTGTGATATATTGGGCCAGATTTTTGTACGATTTCGAAGATGTTGTTTCTAGCCATCTATAAAGAATTACGATTTTGACTGTATATTTAATATTTAGCTTGAAGTTGAATATGGAATAGTTTTCTCCTTTTTTTTCGCCCAAGTGTATTTTGAGCAAAGAATGGTTCAATTAATTAATTTGCGCAATTTCTTGACTGAATTATTCCTTTTATTGTTATAATAAACATGTATTATTATTATTAAGCTAAAAAACTGCGGTCATGAATTCACCACAAAACACTAATGTGCTCGAATAGCGTGTTACAAGTTAAATGGGAATTTCTTTTAAATGACATTTTTATTGCACAGATTACAAGAAAAACGAGTATGAGAGATGAGTTATAAACAAATGATGCAAAAGGAAAAAGACGTGACTGGCGTCTTTCAAAAAAATTTTGTGCAAAAAGCAAAGCTTACAATTTATGCCCATTGATATTATTTCGCAACTTTTTATTTTGCGCTCCAAGTATATAAGTTTTTTGTCTTCACGTGACAAGATGTAAATGAGAGTCATTAACATCCTGTCATACAAAGGCAAAATTCTTTCTTAAAAAAATATCTAGCATTTATCTGCAATGGGAGACAGTTTCAATAGCGGCTAATATTTCTTTTGTTTCGCAATATGTTTCTTTTCTAAGTTCATCAGACAGATTTGAGACGTTAGGTGTTTTTTAGAATGGTAAAAGTTCTCACTGCTGGATATTATGTGACACGGGAGGATAATATAGTTATTGTTTCGGTGGCCTGCATTTGATCAAAGTTGAGATGTTAAGTTATTGCCTTAATTTCTATGCATTTGTCATTGAATTTGTTTTCTGAGAATCATGAAGGAAAGCTTCAGTAATTAATAAACAAAGTAACAAAAAATGAAAAAGAAAGTAAAAGAAAAGAGAACAGAAGCCAGCAATGTTTGAAGAGTGATTTTTTAACAATATTTTTAAAACAAATTAAAAGATTTCTAAGACAATTTATTCAAAATGCTTAAAACGTATTATGTAACACGAGTGGACAATATAATAGTTACAGTTTCGATGGCTTACATTTAATAAGTTATTGCCTTAATTCTTAAGCACTTGTCATTGAATTTATTTTACAAAAAATATGAAAGTAAGCTTCAGTAATAAATAAACATTTAAAAAAAAGGGATAAATATTAAAATAAGCCAGTTTGAAAAACAACTTTATAAAATATAAAAACAATTTTAGATGAATAAAAAAAAATTAAGTTGATTAATTTAAAAGTTTTTTATGTGACCATGGGTGGATAGTTATTGCTTCGATGGCTTCAATTGGATTAAAGTTGAGATGTTAATGCCTTAATTCTTTTCTTAGGCGTCCGTCACCAATTTGTTTTCTGAGAATTGTGAAGAAAATCTTCGGGTATTAATAAACATAAAAAAAAATAATAATAAAATAAACCAACAGTATTTTACAGCAATTTTTTTTTGATCGATTAGAAGATTTTGAAAACAATTCATTCAAAATGCTTAAGTGTTATTTTATGATACGGGTGGATAATATAGTTATTGTTTCGGTGGATTACATTTATATCAGAGTTGAGACGTTAAGTTATTGTCTTAATTATTAGACATTCGTCACCGGATTTGTTTTTCTGAGAAGAAAACTTCAGTAATTAAGAAACGTAAAAAAGAAAGAGACGGGGTGGGAGGAAAGAAGCCAGCTATGTTTGAAGAGCGATTTAAATAATAATTTTTCTTTCTTTTCTTGGTCAATTAAAGAATTTTGAAGACAGTTTTAAGACAAAAGGCTTAAAACTTATTTTGTGACCATGGGTGGATATTATAGTTATTGTTTTGGTGGTAGCATTGTTTTGAAGGTAAGACATACTTAGGTTATGACACAGAAAAAAATAATAAAGAGAGGAGTAAATAAAAAATCAAAAAGAAAGAAAGGGGAACAAAAGTTAGAAACCACTATTTTAGAGCAAGTCTGTCTAACCTTTCAGAAAGCAGAAGGGTACCTTAGCCGTTTGCAGACAATGAAGGGCGCTATTATTAACATGATTAGAAACGTGCAACAATATTATACACTTTTACTCTAGTGGCAGTGTTACAGACATCTAAACGATGCACATACATCTCACAATAGTAGCCATACGTAACTTATGATGCAATGAACCCATGTAAAAATAAGTGGCAGAATCATAGTAATTTTAACATTGTATTTTCTTGAGGCGGGAGCTATCTCAAAATCTTTTCAGAGGAAGGAGCCAAAAACCTCAATGCCCCCTCTGTAATATAAAAGTATGAAAACATTAATGATCTTAACTAAAAGCTTTATAAAATAATTTTCCATTCCTTTAAAAAAAAAAAAAAAAAAAAAAAAAAAAAAAAAAGAGTACCAAGAGAACTTACAAAGAGCGCGACAACCACCTTTGTCTGCCCTTTCTACAGCACTGCGTGCTGAAAGGTATATAAAGAGTAATGTGATACTAGATTGCAGATTGTATGTTACAGTTCCAAAATTGCTTATAAAGAAAATAAAAGTTATAGCTATATTGGTGAATGACTCCATACCCCCTAATTTTTGTACCGAAATAAATGACCAAAAGGCTGGAGAAATACTCGAGTAAATACGGTGAATTATTATAGTAAATATAACAACAGTGAGATATTTTTTACTTACGAAGAAAAATTAAACGCCAACACGTGAAACAAATTCCTTCGTGGGGCCATTCCGGGCAATACAATCACGAAAAATACAACGTACGTGCTCATGCACTCGTATTTCTGAATGATGTGTGGAAATATCCGGACAAGTTGATGGGGTTGATTATTCCATCTTCCCAGGCCACCATCTGCAAGAGTAATCTTCTCTATGCTTGTTTTCATGCTTTACTTATTAAGTCTTTTGCATTCCTGAAAACATCTAACTACACAGAAAAAATAAAACCCAAATTGGGTTTTATTTTTTTCTGTGTGTGTTTGTGAGTATGCTGTTTCATACTAAACTTATCTTTATTAACGTCAAGGTTTTTTAGAGTTAAATGACTAGGTTGTCGATAAAGCTTTAAAAGTAGCGCCTGCGGCATTCATTTTCATTTTAAAGTATATCATAGAAGAATTATTAATTAACAATGCGCAATTAAAATTATTTAAAAAATGCTATCAATAATATACAAGGAGTATTAATCCCTTAGGGACGAGCCTACTTTATATAGCGTTTTTTATCTTTTATCACCGGTTTTTAAAAGTAGAAATTCTTGCCTAATTAAATCGCAAGAATGCTTGGAGATATGGCTCTGGAGACTCTGATTATGAATTTGTTCCAAGTTCAAGTTCAAGATTAAATAATCCAAATTTTCAATTAAATATTACTGGTAGGAATAATCAAGCATTCTGAGCATTTTATGCGTCACGTATACGTGACGCTTGTTGCGAAGAGATTAAAAATGACAATATAAATTGATATTACAATAAAATAATTTATTTATAGAGGATTTAGAAGATAGTTAAAAGATTCTCTATACTTTTTAGAGCAATTTCGGTCCATTTCAAACTTTTTAAGTTCGTTTTTTTTTTTTTTTTTTTTTTTTTTTTTTTTTTTTTTTTTTTTTTTAAGAATTGCACATAGCGAGCATTTAGATCTGAAAGGTAAACCATAATGCCAAATTATATTTTTCTAGCCTAAATATATTCAAAGAGATCGTAATTTTAGAATGTTTCTCTCTCTTGCAGTCCTATAAGGTTAATTGCACAAAGATAAAATGTAACCGAGTTTTAAGCAGAGACTGTCACTAACATTACCCTGAACGAATTTTTTAAAATCAGTTCAGTAGTTACAAAGTAATTGTGATTTTAGAACATTTTCTACTCAGTTCACCTTTTAGATTTCGAATACTTTTGAAAACTGTTCTGGGCGAGCATTTAACGTCTCAAAAGTAACAGCCATGTCAGTATCACAGAAATCGCAATTTTAGAACGCTTTTTGCTCCTGCACCTTTTTTAAATTTTGTTTTTTTAGAAAACGTTCTGTTCGAGAACTTACGCCATAAAAGTAACGACCATGTCAAATTTCAAGTTTATAGCCCTAACAATTCCAAATAAATCGGAATTTGGAAAGTTTTCAGAAAGTCTTCCGCTCAGTTCATTCTTTTAATTTTCGATTTTTTTTTAGGAACCGTTCTTAGCGAGCATTTACATCTTAGAAATAAACCACCATGCCAAATTTCAAGTTTCTAACCCCAACAGTATCACAGAAATTGCAATTTCAGAACGCTTTTTTGCTCCTGCACTCTATTTAGAGTAGTGGTACCGACATAAAAGTACTATAGTTTATGTTGGAGCAGAGACTGTCACCATCATTTTGTCACCATTATTTTATCCGGTATAGTTCCTGAGATTACCTTTACAAATAAACAAACAAACGTTTCTTCTTTATAATATTAATATAGATAATGCATTACACTGTAAAAAAAGTGTTGATTTTACAGTAGCGCGGTAGCGTATTACTGCTTGTTTTACTGTTTATAACTGTTAATTTTACGGTCTAATACTTGCAGCTGGGATGCCAGTATTATACTGCAAAATCAACACTTTTTTTTTTTTTTTTTGCAGTGTACAGTTACATAATTTATATAAAATATTGAATTATTTGTCATTTCGAATGAATTTTAAAAGAAAATTTTTTTCATTAAATTTGAAAATCAAGGAAGAGGCATAACCTCTCCTCCCCACTCCACCCCCTCCCTTGCGGGAGCCCATGGCTGTAGTTGTAATATAAGTGTTACATTTTAGCCTAAATATGCTTCTAGAGTTATTAAAAAACCAATTTGATAAATTGTAGCAGAATCAAAACTGAACGAAATGATACTGATAAAGAGATATGAATAACATCTTTATCTGAAATATTTTTTTTTCTTCTTTCCCGTCTGGCGTAAAAATACACTTTAATGTTTCAACACCAACCATTATTTTTCTTTCATTCACATCTTCATATCTAAGCAGGTCACAGTTTAAGAATAATCCTTTATGTCTGTATTTCCGGATACACTACTTGTTGAGTTGCTGCGAAATAGATACAATTGTATCTTACAAGTCTATTTAATTACAATCGTAGTATTTAATACATTACTTGTGTACGCCATTATTAATTTTTTGCAATTTTTTTTCCCGATAAAAGATTTATTTGGAAATTAATTTAAAAACAAATCTATTAAACAAAACCTCGCAGGTTATGCCCAATAATAAATTGACACCTGATTAATGTAAAAGAAACTGGGTTGAATTATTACATTTGAATTTCGTGTAATGAAACATTATTTAAAAATAGTTCTTAATTTAATTTTTTTTTACCACTGATAAAACGTTATTATTCATTTTACAAAATACATGGTGTATCTGAAGTGGTGATCAGAACTGTATACATACCAAGACAAACAAATTTTGTACAGGAAACTATATTCACAATTTACTTATTTGGATCAGAAATAAAGGGACACACCAAACCAGACACATATTTTCGTTCATAACTGTATAAATAATAAAGATATTTTAGCGAAATATTCCCAAGGTTTTCTTTGCTTCTTGTAAAATGTGGTGGAATTACAAGAAGTGCTAGCAATGACCATCATCCACATCCAACCAACATTCAGTTAGAGCTTTCAAAATTTCAATTGATAGCGCATATGCTATCAATCATCGAATTATAGTGCAATTTCGAAACTTCTCTTTATGTCATAACATTTCACAGTAAGCAAGGTTATTCTATTGAAGATTTCACCAAAATACCTACACTATTGCTATACGTTGAAGTTCCACTGAATTAGAGTCACTTGATTAGTAACGAGTTGCTGCTCCTCTGGGCTTTAAAATGGCTGCCACATGGCGAGACATGGATTCAGAAAGTCTATGGAAGTATTTCGGAGGTAGGGCATGCCAAACGTTTCCTAGATATTCCCATAAATCATTTAAAGACGCTATTGTGGTATGAGCTTCTTTCAACCCATTTTCCACAGTATCCCAATGGTGTCAAATGGGAATTAAGTCTGGGGTTTGTTAATGGTCATTTCAGCAAGCATATTTCAGAGGGATTCTCCTCTAGGGAGTTGTTTGACATCGAAACCTTGGCAGAAGCAGTTATTCTGTTTGAAATTCCATTTTCATCCTGACGGCAGAAAAAAAAAAAATGTGAAAGTGGCTACCCAGATTATAATTTAAGTACTTAGACGCAGAGAAGATGCTTCGTATAAGTACCATAAGTCCCAAACATTGCCAAAAAAACCCATCTTCGACAATTCCTGAGCCTTCATAACCTTCTAAATTTATAACATGGCATGTTAGATCTAAGGTTTCGTGAGCCTGATGCCATATTCGTAGCCTACCTCAGCGTGACGCAGTTGGAATCGAGACTCGTCAGTCATCATTCCATGCTACTTGGTTCTAACCGTTAATGGTCAATTCATTGTATTCTCTGTCCCATGCAAGACGTTAAGCGCGGTTATGTGCATTGACAAGTGATACTCTTTTGCATTTTCTATTGCTGCTGAACAACTTGTCTACTGACTATCTGTAGGCCCTGTCATTCAATTGTGTGGTCATATGACATATGAGCTAAAGCAGCGTTTAAAGTTATTTTTTGAGCAAGTCAAACTAAGATACCCATAACTCATGCAACTTCCCATTCTTCTTGAATCATTCTGTGGTGAGGGAGAAAAAAAAGGGGAGATTTAACAAAAGAAAGAGGTTGTGTCAACGGCTGTCTCCACCTGTCAACTGCTCTCGCTTTGACGTCTCTGAATTTTAGACGTGCTAAGAAAGTCATAAAAGATGAAAGGGAGCGCTTCACTAGAACAAAGATACCGCACACTTAGACCGTGCTGTGTTTGGACCTTAGGGATTGCCGTTGCTGATTGTATACGATACAGCTGAATTTAGAAGGACAAGTTCATTCAAACCTGCATTATCATTGTAGTTTACCCAATAATTACTTCACTATCCCTGTATTCACCCTACTCTTGATACTACGGGACAAAAAATCCGCATTCTCGATCTCTTTCTGAAATGGAACAACCCATGCGGTAAGCACGTACTCTTTGTCTTCAGTCGAATGCGTCTAAATCGCAAGGTTTCCCTATCGTGTAACTTTTAACAGTTGTTTATATAGACTTATACATTCAGCTACATATATCACAGGACAATGTCCACATATATAATATAGATAGCAGCACCACGATTTTTACTTAAAACTGTCGAACTCTAATTCAATGGAACTTTAGTGTAAACGAAAATCCGGGTTCAACGTGTGCTGACAGTGAGAGATACCCGAATTTTCGATTATAAAAGTGGATTGCGACACTCTTTTTCTATGCAAAAATTGTTTGTCATGACATTTATAATCACCTCTTACAGTTTTGATCATCAGTTCAGGTGTACCCTGTATTTTTGTACCATTTCTAGTTTATTTCTGTTCTATTATTTCTAGTTCTATTTCATGTATTCTAGTTAGTTCTAAGTTTACATTTTTCAAATGCTCACACATATTTTTTCTTTCAGGTGAGTTCTTGCTTTTTTACTGATGAAAAATTGTTTAATTCATTCTTTATTTATGTAAGTATTTTTTTCTATTATAAAACTTTGTATAAACTAATAAAGATCTAAAATATTATAATTTTAAATACAGGGTTTTAAAAATTTATTGAAAAAAAAAAAATATATATATGATATGATTTATTTTATTAAGTTTGGTACTTTTCGAATCTTGCTATATTTAAGATTATATATATATATATATATGGATGAAATAGCTTACCACATAATCAAATTACAGAGTTTAGTAGTTTTCTGGTTGAATTTAGACAGTCTTATGGTTTATAGTTGAATAACATCTTTTAAAATCGTTTTTCATTTTTACTATTTTACTGATTCTGCTGATGATAACTTTCGAAAATATTTGATTTGAATGTTTTACGCAGGTTTATTTTTCATGATTCTAAGCTAAGTTTGATCATATTTCCCGTATCTTCTCAAATCTGTATTTTCTCCTAAATTCGTTGATCTTCAAGTAGACAGTAAAAACTGCGCGGTAGCGTATTACTGCTTGCACGGCAGCGTATTACTGCTTATTTTACGGTTTAATACTGTTAATTTTACGGTATAATACTGGCAGCTGGGGTGCCAGTTTTATACTGTAAAATCAACAATTATTTTTTGCAGTGTAGTGAAGCTGGAAAAAAATGTCCTTTAGGAACGCTGCTATTTCAATGTTTTACCAAATTATTCTATCCTTGGAATTTTACTAAACTATTTCGGTAAATTCTAAAATGTATACTTATACTAATTAGTAAAAGTGCGATTTATTGATTAATAATAATAATAATAATAATAAATAGTGCTCAATCGTGTTAAAACTTAAGTATTGCATTAGACTTTAGATTTAAAAATAATGTTTAGATATAAATGGCTTTATTTTTTAAACGAAATCTAAATTAATATAGATAGTATATAACCGTTAAAAAACAACACAGAACTATCATACACACACAAATTGAGGAATAATAATCTTAAATTGAAATATGAACAGATACCTGTTAGAATAATATCCAGAAAAGAAAAAGAAATAATAAAATATGTAACCAAGAAAATATAAATGAAAATGGAAAATAGTGATATACGACATTATTATTTGAAACAGTTTAAATAACATATTCTTAGTCATGCGATATCAAACATAGATAAAAGCTATTCATATGATATAATAAAAATAATGATCACAGCTAATTTTACGAATGAGGAATATATATGTTTTTAATTATGCATGCATGCATGTGTGGCAGAGGAAGAGAGAGAGGGGAGATTTATTGCAGTGCTTATATGAATAGTTACAAAAATAAATTGCAATTTTTAGAAAAATTTACTTCAGTTTTTAATGAGATTTTTAAATTTTTAATTGTACTCTCACGTCACTTAAAATGTATTTTTTATACTTTAAGCAATGACACACTTTTTGCTAGAACTTGAATACTTAAAAAAAAAAACATTTTTGGGACAATTTTTTATTCTATCCTACAAAGCGCGAGTCATTTTTATCTCTTCTAATAATGCCAGTGTGTTATCTGAGTGAGTGTTTTATCTTTGAAAACTAATGATGCCAAAGTCGTTTAATTCGGAAGCTGAAGAAGGATGCGCGCATGTTGCATTTCATAAGGAACTTGTTCTTGTTAAGGCTGATTTTAAATTCAAACTGGTTATTTTCTGACTCATTTCGGAATTAACTTGTATTCGTAAACGCATAAAATTAGAAGGTGTTGTAATTCAGATGCTACGAAATCGATTAGTATTTCTGTTTTTCCTATAAAGACGCAGATTCCTTCAGGAAAATGGCCACAAAGTTGGCGTTTTACGCCGAATTTCTGGACGCAACAACACGAGACAGGTCTTTAAGAGACAGCAACCGCTCATAACTGAAGACTATTTATCGAAAAATAAAAAACTTTTTTCGATTCCAAAGCACTTCAGTAGTCATGCACGCAGATTTCATACTTTTACATTTAAAAATTAATCCGTGAATGTGCCAGAAAGTTTCATATTGTTGGGTAGGGAAATATATAAATATATATATATTTTTTAGAATCGACTCAATAATCAACGTGCACACATTGCTTTCTAGAAATTCCCTTCTTGTTCTACCATAATTTATAGATTTTTCGTCGCACTGCTTTTCTAATGTAACTCAAAATTTATTTTCACTCATTTTAATATCAATAATAATCTTGTCATTCTTATAAAAACGGTTCTCAAAAAAATATTTTTCCCCGCTCAACAACGCGAAACTTTTAGACATATTTTTATAAGTAAAAGCATGAAATTTGCAGGGATATTTATTGAAGTGATTTGTTATCGAACAGTTTTTTTTTTCGATAAAGGAATTACAACTTTAGTTATAAACGATTCTTTTCTCAGGACGGCAGTTTTTTTCTTTTCCAGTGCTGTCGAGTTTGAAAATAACTGTTCAAAACGCCAACTTTAACAACATTTTCCGAAAGATTTTCTGTTTTAATCAAAAAATGGGAAAACTGTTCCAGTACATAGTTTCTGAATAAGAGAAACCTGCCAATTTCATGAGTTTGAAAACAAAAACGAATTAAAAAATATGTCAGAAAGTAGGTAGTTTGGATTTAAGAATAGCCTTAAATGTCCAAGCAGTACTATAATGCTAACGTTTGGTCTATAGCACTAGGCATAAAACATCATAAATAGTCCTGCTGTGCAGATGCAGAGCAGTCGTAATTTAAAGGAAATGATAAACGAAAATTCGATTTATTTTTCATTGTGTTGAGTATTGATATTTAAAATGAGGCAAAATTCTTTATTTATCACTATGTCGTAAAAAAAAAAGGGGGGGGGGGTAGGATATATTTCTTTTAATTGCTAAAAGGCGTAAAATAAAACTTTATAAACAGTCAAATAAGTTTTATTAGACTGTTGACGTGTTTCAGCTCGATCGGAGCCATTATCGAAACAAATAAGAATGTTCTACAATTGCATGTTCCATGAAGTTAGTAAGTATTTGAAACGCCATCATTTAATTTTTCACGTACTTTTTCAAATTACGCACGTTATTTATTTATTTATTTATTTATACTTGAATGTTTATTTCCATATTTGTAACAATGGAGTAACTCGAGCAACAAATTTAGTAAGTTAAATGATGCTGCATCGTTACATATTGTATTTTTATGTGTTACAATCTCTATGGTTTCTCTTATAATGGATGGATAGTATAGATTGGAGGGAAACATTATCTTACTATCATTGAAATTTATTTGGATGGTTCCTTCTAGATATAATCTTACCAGAGCTGTGGTTTTTCTATTGCATTTAATATCAGCTATATGCTCCTTTATTCTATAACTAAATTTCCTGCTTGTCATGTCAATATAGTAATTATTTGGTCCGTCTTCTTTAATAAATGGTATTTCATATACTCCTGAATAATTCTCAAAATTAATTGGGTCAATTTTACTGCAAGTGATATTCTTTAATTTCTGAGGGGTTTTAGTTATTAAGCAGATATTGAAACGTTTTAAGACTGTATTTTAATTTCTCAAAAATTGCTTGGAAAATATTGAAGAATATAAAGTTTGTATTTTTGCGAATCAAATTTGTTTTCAGGTTTCTTATTATTGGCACAATATCCACGATTAATTTATTAATAGGGTGTGACTTAAAACCATTATTACATGCAGTTCTACGAATATTATCTAATTAATTCTTCAAATTATTTGCAGTACATACCGTCTTAGGAAAAATCTGTACGCTGAAATTTTATACGTAAATGGAGAGCATGCATTATTTGGTATGGTAGATTGGTTAACTAAAGCTTTTTCTGAAAACAGATCTGTCGATAAATTTATTTGTTCTGGTTAACGTTAATATCAAGGAATGGAAGACTTTTAATGGTTAGGAATAAATATTGTCAGTTCTTGTTTTTTATATAACATGACTGTTATTAGTATTATTATTCCAAATGGAGAACTACTTGCAGAGAAAGAAAAATAGATACAGATAATCCTTGTTTGTCTTTTTCACTTTTATTTTATTATTTACGTTGATATAACTAAACCTTTTTTGCTCATATCCTCTTTTTCATTTTAATATTTATCGCTACCGCGATACATATTGAAGTTCTGGCTATACGCTACCGCGCATGCGCGGTAGCGTATTACTGCTTGCGCGGCAGCGTATTACTGTTTTTTTTACTGTTTAATACTGTTAATTTTACGGTATAATACTAGCAGCTGGGGTGCCAGTTTTATACTGTAAAATCAACAATTATTTTTTGCAGTGTAGTTTTACTTCTCCCGTCCAATCTTGCCATTATTTATTGATTAAGTCGAAATTTCTAAATTTCTCAAAACGTTGAGCCCTATGCCAATTAACTGTTCGCAAAATGCCCCAATTCATATTTATCGGAAATTTTAAATTAAATAAGAAAAAATATCATTGATTTTAATAACGCAATAAATTATTTTGGGAAAATAATTAATCTTGCTGTTCTTTTCGGGTTTGTGTGACCCGAAACGTTTTCCAACTGATTATAAAAAACGGCAATAAAAGAATATTTGCTGGACATTTTGTGCTGCCTTTGTTAGCGAGGATGATAATGTTGTTCCCCAGAAAATAATTTTCTTTTGTTTACATATTCTCTCTCTCTCTCTCTCTCTCTCTCTCTCTCTATATATATATATATATATATATATATATATATATATATATATATATATATATATATATATGTATGTATATTATATATATACATAGCATTTTACTTGCGCATAGTAAATGTGAACAGAACAGCAGGCTTAAATATTTGTATGGAATTATTTCTAATTTGCTTCTTTAAAAGTATTCTGTTTTTTAATATAATGTCAACCTTTTTTCTTTTTCTTTCTTTTGACACAATTAAAAAAAAATTAAATTATGATCTAGATTTTTTAATAAATCTAAAATAACGTATTTTATGATGATCCAGAACAAGGATAATCTCAATATTTTACACAATCTATCCACCGTAAAAAATGCTGATCTACCTTTCCGGAATGCCGGAGAAGTGAAAAAGTATCAATCGCTACACTGTAAACAAGTTGGAAACTGTACGTCAAACGTGACAAATGAAGTGCGTTCGTACTACTATAACTAGTTTTACTGAAATCAGTTATATCGTCTCTTATTATGATATGATTCATTTCCGTAATAAAATAAGTACATTTTAAGTTGGCAACATTTTATCTTTTGTTGACATTTACTGAAAATTCCAGTGGGAAACTAAAGCCTAGCTTTGCAAATTTCAAAACTTTAAATTCATATTTATACTCTTTTTCCATTTAATGTCTATTTCTCCGTAAAACATCTATCCAAAAAACTGTCGGTAGATTATAGGATTGCTATAATTAAACAATTTCAGTATATAAAATCAGTAATACGAAAATAATATGATTCCATCTTAAATAGGACGTAATCATCATGGCAAGCTAGAATCATTACCTGTCATGGGATATCATTGAATTAATTACGTATGACAGGACTTAATTGAATGAAGAAAACTTTTATTAATATTTTTTTAAGTTTTGACCGATTTTCATAAAATTTGAAATGACTCGACAAAATTCTGTAACGATTATATTTTAAATTTCAAACCATTCGGTTGAGTAGTTATTGCGTTGTACGGACAGACAGACTAGACGACGACTATATAGGTGATGCGTACTTATATAATTTACGAACGCACCTAGAAGAAGACAAATGTTACGTTTCCGAGTTAGTTTTTATAGTGTATAAATCAATTTTCTTAAACCGGAATATCGGTTTTAGGTTGCTATTAATTCGTAGTTAAACATTTTCAGCTGCGTAATTCAATTTATACATGAAAGAGTAACAAAATAGTTTTAATGTTTATGTTAATGCTGTTAATTTATCATGTCTGTCGGTAAAACATGTTTGTTGAACGTGTGAAAATGTTTACTTGAGAATGGATAGCATCCGAAAAACTTATATTTCGGGTTGAGAAAACTGATAACGTTTCCGAAAATCAGTGGCAGCAAGAGAAACTTTTGTTTAATAAATGCTTTTTTAAATCTCGAAGATATATAATTTTCTGAGGTTTCAAAATATAAAGAACGCTTTTCAGAATCGTTGGGTAACTCGGAAGAGGTTATTGTATGTTTTCTTTCGTGATTATATTATATTTTTCCAAATTAAGAAACATCTGTCATTTTTTTTTATGGTTTCGTTCATCTCACGAAACTTTATTCGTGCCGCTACGTTGTCTGTCCGTCACAGAGCCGGTTCTCAGAAACTATACAACTTACAGACTTGAAATTTTGTGTACTTATAGCTGAATACCTATACTATGCAGCTGAAAATCATAAAATTAAAAAAAAAAAGTATTATTTTAATAGAGAGAGATAAAAAACCAAAAATCTAACAGCCTTTTCCTATTAAATTTAAACATTTTTCGTTATAGCAGTTGCCAACAATTAAAAATCCACAATAAAATTCTTTCTGCAATAATTAATTTTCTATTGAAAGATTTCCACGTGAAAAAAGAAAAAGAAATAAAAAGTTCCACCACTTGAAAAAAGATTAATATGACGTCATATTGGTGATAAGACGGAAATTTTCAAACATATCTCAATAATACAAAAGGAGTATGAGTGTGTGTAAGTACAGAAAGCAGGTTAATACGATGTCATTAGAGAATTTAAAAAAAAAAAAAATTATCTGGCGTCATATTGGAAGTTGAACGGACTGTTTCAATTTCAAATGTTTGAGAATAATACAAAGTGAGTATCAATATAAGTAATAGAGAAAACAAGTAGATATGACGTCAGCAAGTGATTATAACGTCACACTTACCCGCGTCCTTACTTTCTTACTTTTCTGAAAGCAAGTATTCTGCGCTAGAAAGTCAAGCCATTACTTGATTATTAGCTTGCTACTTTTAAGGCGCACATGCACGCGTAGAAGAGTTTTTTTTTTAAGGGTGCAGGAGAAAATAAGTTCTAAATTTTGATTTTTGCGATACTAAAGGAACTAGAAGCTGGAAATTTGCCATAGCGGTTACTTTTAAGAAACAAATGCCCGCTTCAAATGGTTTCTAAAATAATAAAAAATATAATAATAATAATTAAAAGTGTTAAATGAGCGTAAATTGTTTTAAAAACGTTCTAAATTACGATTTCTAGGGAATAGTTGGAGATAGAAACTGGAAATTTGACATGTCTGTTACTTCTATGCCATAAATGCTCGCACAGAACAGTTTTAAAGAAAATTCGAAATTTAAAAGGGTAAAATGGGCGAAAAGCGTTCTAAAAACATTCTAGATTACGATTTTTTTGGAATTGTTAAGGATAGAAACTAAAAGTGTGCCGTCCACAAATAATAATGTGGCAACGGGCGGATAGTTTTTCGCATTTGAAACTTTAGAAGCAATATGACAAATATTTCCTGAGGATGACCATAGAAGGTGGTCGAAACGTCGATATTTTTAATTTTAATGTATGTATAAAATTTTTAATTTGACATTTGTATACACCATTCAGTAAATTTGTGATGTTTTATACTCACGTCTTTAATGTAGTAATGTTTCATGGTATAATCGTCCAGCATTTATATTAATAAGGGTAAAATGTTTGAAAAGCGTTCTAAAAGCATTCTAAGTTACGATTTTTTTGGAATTGTTAAGGATAGAAACTTGAAATTTGACTTGGCTTCCATCTTTAAGACATGCACATAACATAGTTTTTAAAACAAATTCGAAATTTAAAAGTGTGCAGGCGTAAAAAAAGTTCTAAATTTATTTATTATTTTGTGACACTGAAAGGACTAAAGAACTTTAAATTTGGCATTTCGGTTACTTTTAAGATACAAATGCTCGTTAAGAATGGTTTCTAATAAAATTTGAAATTTAAAAGGGTGAAATGTGCGAAAAACGTTCTTTCTAAATTACGATTTCTATGGAATTTTACATAATATTTGTTATTTAATAAATTACACATATCCATTTCAAAAGCACACAAATACCACTTGACATAACAACTACGCGTGCAAAGCCGCGAGTTTTGCTAGTATTATTGTAATTTGATTGTGAAGAAATTAGTGTCTAGCACTCTCACAAAATGCAATTGCTATTGTCTTTCTTTTGTTGCATCATTTTAATAAATCAAAATATAAGAATTACTATTACTGTAGCAGAGAAAAATATTTTAAGCAGAATTTTTGTTCATTGGCCAGCTTCATGCACCATCTTCTTTCAAAATGGCGGCCAGTTCATATTTTTAATTTTCTTTAAAAATTCAAAATGATATATAAAATATTATAAGTTGAAAAAGTTGTTTCCGTTGAGTGTTAGATCGGTATAGAGCTGTGCAAGGTGACGTCACGAACAGGTTTTTGCTGCTGCTGTAGGATAGAGCTCCTATAATACAGGCTGAATCATACCGCCATTTAATAACCCAGCGGACCAAAAACCAAGCTAAAACCGGTTAGCTGTACTATATAAATATAGTGGACGGCGAATGACAGTAACAGGGACGGCAAACACCTGCTCAGGTGGTTTCCTAATGCTGAGCTAGGTTGCAATATGGCGGTTATTTTGGGCAACAGAATGGATATGCGTCAGCTCCCCTTATGTAGGATTAAGTGGCCTTACTGTAGGACAGCTATCGCTACCTTTATCAATGCTTTTTCTATTTGTGTGTCCTACAGCTTTTTTCATTGTTCTCCGGTAAAAGTCACGTGATGCGAACTGCTCTATACAAGGATTCCGGAGCATCATTTTTTGTTTTGGCTGTATCTTAAAAAATGTCTGAGATTATAGCTGTTTGAAATTCTAGGTTGGCTGATATTTTGAAACAATCTGATTTTTTTCTGCTGTAACTCTCGTGCTGAAATTCGCATTCAAATCAGTATTAACGGAAACCGGGATTGAATCTTCTATAATCGGGTTCCTTTCCAACATTATAGCTTCGGGTGTTTAAGTAAAATGAGTTGAAGTTTTAAAAACATGGAATAGGGAAGCTACCTTTTCCTCCCGGTACAGGCCGGAATGATTTTTTTTTTTCATGCAGAATATAAACATCAAATAAGTTACACTTTCCATGTGTTACGAATGCCTCCTTGGCGACAGCCAAACGATTGTCGGTTACCAATGGCAACGTTTTTTTTTGTTTACTCTGATTTTATTCTTTTCTGTTAGATATGTAATATTAGATATTTCCCTGTTAAATATGTAAATAAATAGTTATTTAAGTTTTTAAAGAAGAAGTTTGATTATCTGATGAAACATTTTAGAATAAGTGAACTAGTTTTATTTATTTGATCAAGTTTTGACTCTTGAAAAATAGAATGAATGGCGTCGTTTGAAAAGAAGAACCTGCATTCTAAACTAAAATGACATGCATCACCATGAAAGACTATTTTTAAACATACAAACATAAAAAGCAATACAAAAATTTAACAATTAAGAAATATTAAATATTCAAAAATAAGTTTCTACCAACATTTTGTAAAATGGAGAATTCAAACAGTCTATTCTGTTTTTTCGTCAGGAGGTTTCTGATCCCCTGAACCCCTCCATTTAAGATAAATTTGAAACACATGAACGTAAAATGAAAAACGTAATTGAACATTGTATTCCACAGTTGTTTCATGGAGTAGGCGGGGAGAGGACCCTCAGACGAAAAAATATTAGTTTCTGTTTTTCTTAGCGTTTAATTATTCTAAATTCACTTGGCAAGAATATATTTTATCATTTTTTTAAACAATCAAAAATAAATAAAAATTTAATTAATTAAATTTCAAAACTCAAAGAGCTAGTGTTCCTACTCTGCCCTCTTGCCGCCGCCTATGCTAATAGTGAATATACCAACTAAGTACCATCCCACACCACGCCGTCCCTAAGACTCCTATAATAGGAGTTCTAGCCATCCTCTTAAGGAAAACACGCGTACGCCCATGAAGTCTTCGTTTTTGCACAAACCAAATTTTGTTTGTTGTGTATAAATGCACTATTTATCTGCAATAAAAAGGTTTAAAAAAACTTGTACAGAAATTGTCCCATAAACTGTTGTGAGCGGTCTCTGAAACGGCGTGATCGCAAAATGAATTACAACTAAACTTTATGCACAGGACTATTATAATTAAAATTTACCTATTCAGAAGTCTCTAACGATAGCAGTAGGGCTCCAAACGCAACCAAATTTCACCAGTATCTATCTATACATAAACTGAAAATTACAAGTTAAACTTGGTTTCAATAGATCTTCATTCCCAATTCCTTTTCTTGCTATTTAGTGCTGCCATCTATGGAATACTTTATGAATTAAATAATATAAAGCGTAGCCTATGATGATGCGCGACGCTGACGCAGCGGCGCGGATCATAGTAGGCTACGTATAAAGAGAGTTTCGCCTTGCTGTGATAAATTCCTCAGATATAAATTTTTAATTACAGCATGTAGTTTTTTCTTCTTTCTTCTTTTTCCTTTTCCAAATATATTTAACTTTCTTTTCTTTTTTTACCAATTTAACAATAAAAATAACTCGATTATTCTTTTTGAGGTATTCAAGGCCGTAGAGAAGGGTCAGGAGCAAAGAGCCGGTACAAATTACCGGGGCACGACTCTCGTAAAGGGTCTTTTTTGGGTCCGTCTTGGGTCCTGATTTAAAGATAAAATAGCATAGAAATAGAATCGAGCAGCTTTTAACATAAAATTTACGAGTTTAAATTACTAAAAAGATAAAAAAAAGTAATAAAATAAAATCAGAGTTGTATTAGTTATGCATGCTAATATTAATACACAATACTGAGGGGAAAAAAATCCCTGAAATAAACTCTCCCATCTACTAATTACTAATATGCTACATCGCCAGTGATATTGGTTAACCTGACAACGTACCAGGAGCTTCCAGATTCAAAGGTAGTTAAAAATCGGTATGTTCGATTGCGAGGCTTTTGACCACGGATGCTAATTTTTTTTCTTATTTTGTTAATATAATGATATCGAAATTTCAAGCAAACGTATATTGCTTTTTATAAAAGAAATTATTCAACGAGATTATTTTCTAATACTTAAGAATCTTTCTTACCAAATCCCTCAGACTCTTTTTGCAGCCATGGGAGTATTCTCACTGCACATTTTATGGAGAAAACACACAAAACCTTTAAAGAACGAAATATCTTTATTGTAGGCACAAAATAATAATAATAATAATAATAATAATAATAATCTAGAAAACGTAGAACATGTTAATTTTCGTCTCTTTGATGATCTTTAGTGTTATATTTCAATCTAGAAGTGCTATAGACCATTCTTTGCATCTTTGAGAAAAATATTTTTGAGGAGGCTGAGGACTATTAACTGAACCGACTTAGAGGATATTAACTTTTAAAATAGCTGGATTTTGTTCACATCGGAATAATTAGCAGTATCTACCACTTTTATAGATATTAGGTGTACAGGTGTGCATTCATTTTAAAGTAAATCTCCATATAACAATTATGACAATAATTTGAGGAAGTACTGGAAGATGTTTTTGTTTGGTTGTTTTCAAACAATGAACAGCGTTCATTTAAAAACTGTTCTTAAAAAATAAAAAAAATAGTTTTCTCCTTTTAACAAAGCGAATCTTATACTTTGAACTTACAAATTCATTTTTACAAACTTTTATTTAACCTGGAACGTTCGTATGTATGTATAATGTATATGTATATGTTTTTCCAGTTCCAAAATATGTATTCGAATTTTATCTCACGTTCGATTATCCGATTGAACTGAAATGTTGCATACATATGTAAATCCGATAACAATGCAATATTATTATCATTCGAGCTGTGTAGCATTTACACTTATTTTACAAAGCAACAACAAAAAAAAAATTGTGTTTCGTTTACAGGGCTATACAAAAGAATTCGGCTGAAATTTTAATTTGGATTATATATATATATATATATATATATATATATATATAAGTGTTATTGAAGTACACAACAGCATTTTTCAATTAGGCGGGGCTAGTTGAGCTTAAGGCGAAAGGTAGGCCACCCCACTCGGTTTGACTTTGACCTTGAAAATAAAGTGCGTAGCATTTGTATTTATTTTACATGGACTATACATAAGAATTCGGATACATTACCGCCTATGGGCAGGAATTTTAATTCCCATTAAACAATATTTATATAGGTTATTACCGCGCATGCGCAGTAGCGTATTACTGCTTATTTTACTGTTAATTTTACGGTATAATACTGACAGCTGGGATGCCAGTATTATACTGTAAAATCAACACTTTTTTTTTTTTTTTTTTTTTTTGCAGTGTAGTCAGTTTGCATTTCAAAGCAACCTTAAGTATTCTTCTAGAATTCCATTCTTTGAAGCGAGATCCTTATAATCAATTTTCATTGAATCTTGACACGTCATCCTCAATTAAAATTTCTAGAAATTAAACTTTCCTCATTCTTTGTCATCATTGTGTTCATCACACTTCATTTTGTGTTTTGTAACCTTCTGACTTGTATTATAATTTCAAGAAAATAAAACAAAATTTCTAAAGATAGCATTTTCTTTATTCATTCAGAGAGGGTGGATAAGGAAAATATATTTTTCGTCCGGTGTGAAAAGTCAATTCGTTTTGATTATTCACAGCTTGATAGTGTAATTGATAGAATCTTCTCGTTAAATTATTTCGGAGATTAATCTTCGGTTTACAATTCATTAAACGAAAAGCTTTATACCGGTTCTTGAATTTCGTCAGAAATAAAGAAAGTTATTTTAGGGATTATATTGAAATCATTATTACTTTCCAAAACAAATGTAGGCGCATTTCTTAAATAATTGCCTCTAAAGTACTGTAAAGCAGTGATCCAAAATTACTTTTTAAAGTTTCTTTTCTTTAATAACAGGATAATATAATGCCCTGAAATTAATTTTATTATGTTTCAATATATATATATTAAATCAAATTAAGGCCGTGGAGATCAGAAATGAGTCTCCAAAATGGACTGATTGTGAAGACTCATCAATTACACCGTCTCGTTAGAAATTAGAAAGCGTCTTTTTTGTTATTGTATGGATGAAATATATCAAAAGTCGTTAATTACGTTGCCGCGCGTGCGCGGTAATCGTATTACTGCTTATTTTACTGTTTATTACTGTTGATTTTGCGCTATAATACTAGCAGATGGGATGCCAGTATTATACTGTAAAATCAACATTTTTTTTTTCAATGTATATTTGTCATATAGCAGTTCCCTAGCCAGTTTGTATAATCTGTTTAAAAAATTAAAATCGAGATATAAAATTATAAAATTCTTGACAATCTCGTATCTTATTTTTTAAAAAGACTTATGAAAAAATATCAAGATGGTGTTAATAAAGAAAATGTTGATAAAGAAATTATTAATAAAGAAAATGTTGATAAAGAAATTATTAATAAAGAAAATGTTACGTAGAAATGAAAGAATGCGCATGAAATGACTTATTAATATATTTTTAGACGTATGAAAAAATTCTATATCCGCATATTAGTTATATGATATAGTTTACAGGCGCATCAATAAAAGATAAAACATACATAACAATGACCAAAATTTTCCAAAGATAAAATAACAAGCAATTAATGTAGAAAATATAAGCAAAATATAGAAACAAGATTTTTATTTTTATTTTTAGTTGTAACGCAAAATATAAGGAGGCGTCTCTAATTTTAATAAAAATGTTTCAATATACAGGGTGTATCTGAATTGATGGTCAGAACTGTAAGGGGTGATAATATATTTCAAGACAAGCAAATTTTGTACAGGAAACCAGGTCGCAATCCACTTTTTAAATCAAAAATACAGGGTTGTCTCACACCAAGTCAAATCCACATTTTCGTTCATCACTGTAACAATAAGGAATTATTTTAGCGAAATCTTCAACACGATAACTTTTTTGTGTGTGTGAAATGTCGTTATCAAGGGAATGTTGGAATTTCACTGTAATTCGATCAGTGACATCGTATGTATTGTCAGTTACCTTCCGAGTTTTGAAGCGTCTAGCTCAGTGTTACTTGGACATGAAGGTATGCGGTTTCTAACATTTTTTTTGTGTTTTCATCACGTTTCACAGAAAACAAAGTAACTACGTTGAAGATATCGCTAAAATATTTTCATTATTGTTACATTTATGAATGAAAATGTGGATTTGGCTTGGTGTGAGACACCCTGTATTTTTGATTGAAGAAGTGGATTGCGAACCTGGTTTCCTGTATAAAATTTGATTGTCTCGACATGTTATTATCGCCCCTTATACAGCACTGACCATCAATTCAGGTACACTCTGTATTATCTTAGCATGTTCATATTTAAAAATTATCACTGTAATCTATAAATTTGTCGGTTTACTTATTTAATTTATTTTACAGGACAAGACAAATATTTCAGATAAATTATTATATGTACTGATAGTTATTCTAAAACAAGCTGTACTTTTTAATAAAATTATCATTTAATCATACCACATTATCTTCATCCAAAATTTCCAGAAATTAACCTTATTCTGTTCTTTGTAATGACCTTATTTTGAATATTATTTACTAAATCTCGGAGGTAATACAACAAAACGAAAACAAATAAGTAAATTAAGGATGATTTTCTCATTTCAAAGAGGCTGGATCTGGTTTGTTTTCTGCGTCCGGATGTAATTCGTCATGATTTTATAATTTCCAGCTTGATAGTGTAATTGACGGAATCTTCTCATCAAACTACTTCGGAAATTCAGCCTTCGTTTTTAATTTGATTTAAGAAAAAATCTTTATTCCGGTTTTTGTATTAGGAACAAAATTAACCCTTAATTCTTTTATTATGGAGTTGGAAGACATGTCGTCCCAGCGACTATTTTTTTATTCTATTCGCACCACTTTTTGAAAAATAATCTCTGCCATACACTTATACTAGGCTACTTTCAAAAGAAATCTACCATAAAGAAATTGTTTTCAACATCACTCCTAGCCCATAATCAAAAGGTTAACGAACGAATGCCGCCATATTTGCGACAACCAACTTTTAATGTCCAAATGTGTTGTTTCCAGTTGGGCACCGAAAATACTGGTACCGCACCAGTATTTTCGCACGGAAAATTTCGCTTTATCTCATCTCAAAATTTCAGCAATTAAATTATGCAAAATAAAATTGGTCAGAAATAGTGGTACCAAAATAATAATAATTGTAATCAAAAATATTTGGACAATAAAATTAATTGCCGTAAGCGAATATTGGCCGCATTTGTTCGTTAAGGGTTTAATAAACTCATTTTAGGTGTGATATCCAAACACTTCATTATTTTCACTAATAATAATAATAATAATAACAAATAATAATAATAATAATAATAATAATAATAATAATAATAATAATAATAAATAGTAATAATAATAATAATAATAATAATAATAATAAATAATAAATAATAATAAATAAATAAATAAATAATAAATATTTCTTTCTCTCACTCTGCCTCTTTCGATTTTTTCGCCTCAGTTCTGACATCCCATTCTTAACGTTCACAGTTTTCTCTCAGTTCTAAACTAACATTTTTTTATTTTTTGAATTTCCTGTACATATAGGAAAAATTACCTTTTAAAACATTGAATTATTAATTTATTAAAGGGTATACTTTGTTGCCTATAAGGAGATATTATTCTGATGAAGTGCGAATGCATTACCATCTATGGAAAGTTATTTTTTTAGATAAGTTTTAATAATGTTATACATTTTTCAAACTCGACGAAGCTATAAAAAATTCATTGAAAAGTATGGACGGATTCATTTGCACAATCACACTATCTGTCACCTCACTGACGCTCTAAGTTTTGTAAAATGCTTAAATCACTATGAAATTTAAGTATATTATTGAAACGTTGTGATTTTTTTTTAATTATCACTGTAACCCATATATTTATCTATTTACTTACTACTTATTTATTATTATTTTTTTAATTTGTAGGGACATAAAAATATTTTGGATGTATTATTATCCCCGGATAATTATTTTTTAAAGAGCATATATGACTTATAAAAAGTTGTTTACATTGTTTAAGCGCAGTGGTACTCGCAGCAAAATTTATGTAAGCGACCAAAATCTGGTAAAGATGTGAGCTCGTGGGTTGCACTTACGTTTTTGCAGTCAAAAGGCTACATATTAACGAACCACTATTATACACTAATTACACTAGTCGAAAAAAAAAATCCTCCCTCCATAAAAATTGGGGAACTTTATGAATTTGACATTCCTGATATTAAATATATTATCGAAATTTCGTCATCACCTACAGTTTTTAAGAGAAATAGTTTTAAAATACAGTATCAAATGAAAAATTGCTATATTCATAGACCATGGTACAAAAGAATAAAAACCTGAAAAATTATTTATTTTCATTACCTTAGTTAAGAAATGAATAACGTGTAACACGAGAAAATAATTTTGTTGGCATTTATCTCTCGATTGTTTTTTCTTTGTGTGTGTGTATCCAGTATACGTTTCCATAAGTTATCTGCTAACATATTTTCTTTCAATTTGTCGCTGTATTTCTTTTCCGTTTCAGCTGCATTCTTGTGGAACATTTATCAACGTTCATCATAAAAAGCTTTCACATTATCCGAAAAAATGTCCAATTGAGAATGTGAGAAGTGCAAATTTACAGACATATTGAACCTCAATGCTAAATGAGGAGATTAGATTCTCCACAATTTCTTTATAATTTTGAGACTTTCCGTTTGGCAAACAATTTTTACATACTTTTACTAAAGTGCTTTTCGTGCTACTTACTCGACAGCATGGAGTTTATTTTTTGAAGTAGGATCTTGCGATAGTTGGTCTGTTTGAGTTCCAACAACAACAACAACAGAAACTTCTTTTATTTTGACCTCGCTCATGACTGAAAATTTGTATAGTAAATATTCAGATTCTTCACCGTCTTTATTCATCGCTTTAACAAATTGTTCTATAAGTCCACGATTCATATGGAGCGTAGATAAACATATTTTTGTCTTGTCAACAAATACCTGGTGTGTTACATTTTTCTTGCCAGGAGTATTTTCTTCTCGCAGTGGCCATGTATTCACGCAGACGTTACTTATATCTCTTGCTCGACTGTTCCATTCACATAAAAAGCAACTGAATTTTATGAAACCTTGTTGTAACTCAGTTAGCAATGCTAATTAGTTATTAAATTAAACAATAGACTCTGCGTGAGTACCTCTCAATAGTGAAGCTACGCAAATTTCCTCAGTTAGTAAATTATAGAGTATCATTTGAGATTAAATACACGCAAATTCAGATCGTTGAATTACAGAAGACTGTGGAAATCTTTTTCAAAAGAGGGTGAAAAAAACAAATCGCAGGAGAACCCCAAAATAAAAGAATAGCACGCATTAGCGCTAATGTTTTATCAAGGAAAACTATTTTAATTTTAAAGACGGACCCCCCTCCCTCCCTCCCTCCCACACACACACGCACACACTCACACAAACATTGGTACGTGATGGAGCAATTTGATTCTCATATTTGAACATTGTATCGTTAAATCTGTCAGAAACAATCATTAATTTTACAAGGAGGATTTTGATGCCGACCAGTGTTATTAATACGAAAGTATTAATTTTAATAAATGTTAAAAATTTAATTTTAACTGCGTTGTGGATAAAGTCCATTAGCTAAAAGAAGATGTTTTTTAAGGCGAGACCAAACTTTTTAATTATATACAGTCGAACTCCGTTAATACGAGGACCAAGAGAAGTATAAAAGTCCTCGTATTAAAGCGAACATAAAATATTCATTCTTAGCTTTGTGAGTGTCGTTTTCTTTAGACGGGTTTTTTCTTTGGGCAAATCCGCAGTACAGAAATCAAAGCCCTAAAGAACTAGTAATTACAAAGGACACGAACGGCGTACAGTAATGCGACTGATCGCTTTCCTTTTTCGCGGATAAATTCGGCTAACATTGCAATAGTCACTGTAATTTTTGAGATATTGATTTCACATTTTTTTTTCATTTTGACAGTGCAATAACGAATATGAATGTATTTATTTAATATATTTTTAACTAGCTGAAGTACCCGGCGTTCTCCAGGATTTTAAGAATGTTTGAGTAGAAAAATCAATTTGTTGTATAGAGAACTTCCAAATGGTGAAATATGCCAATATTTCCGTAATCCTGTTTTTATCATGATTTAATCATGATTCAATACGTTCTCAAACGCATATGACGTTATATTCACCTGCTGATGTCATATCTACTTGCTTTCTCTATTACTCATACTGAGACTCTCTTTGTATGATTCTCAATCATTTGAAAAAGTCCGTTAAACTTCCAACATGACGTCTTATTAATTTTCTTTTTAATTCTCTAATGACGTCATATTAACGTTCTTTCTGTACCTACACATACTCATACTCCTTGTATTATTGAGAAATGTTTGAAAATTTCCGTTATACTACCGCTATGACGTCATGTTAAACTTTTTTTCAATTGTTGAAAATTTTTATTCCATTTTCCTTTTTTACGTGGAAATATTGCAATAGAAATTAATAATACCAAAAAGAATTTTATTGTGGATTTTTAATTGTTGGCAACTGCTATAACGAAAAATGTTTACATTTAATAGGAAAAGGTTGTCAGATTTTTGGTTCTTTATTAATTACAAATTAACTATACATTATTTCGATTCCGGATTACTTTAGTGGCCTTGGCCGTGATTTAATACACCTACACGTAACATTTCACAATTCTGGATTTCAAACTGTTGATTTGCATAGAAGTGCAGACACACAGGCAGACAAATTTTCCTTTCTATATATTAGATTATATGCTTGATTTTCGTAACCACATGAAATGACTCGTTGGTCGTATGCCGCGTAATATCACTAGTTAGTACCACTGATTTAGGGCTTTTATGACTCTAAAAAATAACTCTCATTTATTTAAATTTTATTTTTCAATTTTATTAAACGTGAATTATTTTGAACAGTGATGAATTCAGGTTCAGAAAGTAGGGGGGGGGGGGATTATCGCCTGGAGCATCGAACTGTCTCCCTCAAGAAGATTTGTGGTTTTATGCAAATTAAAGGTTTAGAACCTTCCCGGAACTCTATAATACGCACACACATACACACACTCCCCCCACCAGAGCTGCAGAAATCCCTCCCAGAAGAAGAGGCCCGAATCCGCAGATTTGTAAATTATGCTTTAGATGAAAATTCTCATTTAAATTTACCATATCATCCTCATCCAAATCGTTCAGAAATTAACCTTACCTCATTCTTTGTAATGACCTCATTTTGAATCTTATAATCTTCTAACGCATTATAATCTCGGAGGAAACAGAACAACAAAAGAAAAAAAAAAATACACGCAAATTAGGGATGATTATTTTCATTTCAGAGAGGGTGGATCTGAAAACTATATATATTTCGTTCAAGGCATAAAGTAATCCGTCATGATTTTCTAATTTCTAGCTTGACGGTGTAATTGATGGAATATTCTAGTGAAGCTGATTCGGAGATTCGCGGTCTTCATTTGATTTAAACAAAAAGTTTAATTCTGGTTCTTGATTTACGTGAACAATAATGAGACTCAGTTCAGGTAATATCTAAAGCCGTTATTACGCAAAGAAAAATCCAAACGTAATTATAAATGAATGATCTGGAGGTAGCATTAAAGATGGAGTAAACGTAATGAAGAAAACCCTCTGTTTGTCCTTGAATGGAGGCATTAGGGCATTGTGATTCTTCATTAAATATTCCATCTCTCCCTGTCTCTTTTTTTAATCTCATTTCCTCCCTTTCTGTTCGTCTAAGTCAGTGGCTTCTCTCTCTCTTTTTTCTTTTTTGTCCCACGGCACACTTTAAGCCATGATTAAATTTCCACGGCACACTAAACTTACGCAAATGAAGAAAGATATGCAAGGAATATATATATGCCTTTTCAAATTTATATCATAAAGCAAAAACATGTCCACGAGTAACACTGACATCATATTAACGGTGGCAGCACCTGCCCAATAAATTTCGTTTTTACTGCAATTTTTTTAACTTCTAAACGTCGGACAATTTAAATTTTTACACCGTTGAAAAAGGAATTTTTTTATTTTAAAGAAATTTGTTTGAAAACTGTATTTTAATTTACTGTTTTTCTTTTTTATGGTTTTTAAAATAATTTTCGAGTATGATTTTTTTTTAATCACGTGCATCCTGATTACGAAAGATTAACCCGTTTGCACTTAAAACAATATAAATGGTTCAGCATATGTTTCCGGCTAATATTTCATAACTAAATTAAAACCTAATCAATAAATAAATTGAATAATATAAATCAAACACAAATTTAACAGACATGTAATCGAACTACGTACTTAAACCACTGAAATTATCAGAATCAAAAAGGCTGCTGTAAGTAGCGAAATCTTTGGCGATTTCTTCAGCTATTAACTCCCGGAATGCGGCTAATACGAAAGTATCGCTTTTTAATAAATTAACGACAATGGTTCTGTCCCTGAACTGAAATTAGTTGATCCTACGAGGGAAAGTCATTAAGTAAGTCTCAAAAAAATAATTAAATAATACCTTACAATGATATTCGCTTCAAAACTCTTTTTATTTCGCAACATATTCTCCACCAATATTTATGCACTTTTATCGTCGTTTTATCAGTGCCCCAACACCAGCTGCATAACATTCTTTGGGTTGCTGTCTCAGCCACATTAGGACTTCAATTTGAACCTTTTCACCATCTGTGAACATCATCTTGCAACTTCTTCAACATCCACCATACAGCTTCGACTTAGTCCCAAGCGATTTTCATCTGTTTAGTCTACTAAAAAACCATCTTGGAAGCAAGATAATGGTCACATATGATGAAAAGGTCCTAATGTGGCTGAGACGTAAAGCTGACATAATTGTATGTACTACCTATGTGGCTGAGACATAATTCTATGAACTATCCAAAGAATTGTGTGCAGCTGGTGTTGGGGCACTGATAAAACAGAGATAAAAGTGCATAAATATTGGTGGAGAATATGTTGATAAATAAAAATAGTTTTGAAGTGAATATCATTGCAAGTTATTGTTTAATTATCTTTTGTGACTTACTTAATGACTTTCCCTCGTAGATCAGTTTCTTGCGCTGATTTCGAATATACTTTCCTTTTTTCTCTAGGTCGTCCAGTTTTTGAGAAATTTGTATATTTAATTTTTTGCAAATCCAAGCTTTTTTGTGCGATTTTATCGAAATTTTAGGTACATTCAATGTCAGATTGAATTGCCTTTTTTTAGATTACAATTACTGGACCATTTGCTTCAGATAAATGTCGCAGTCTGTATATTCTTAACATTTACCTGTCAGTTACTAAGCCCAATTTGCATATTTTTTAATAGTTTTAATAGTTTTAATAGTAGTTCACTACTTTCAACTTTAAAATAGTTACCACAGAATTGACGTAATGTTTTTCTAGACTAGATTTTTATGTTTATTTCGAATCTGCAATCCGTTTCCTTATATCACGTCTAGATTTTTAGTAAAATTAATTTCTACTTATGTATTGTATTGGCACACGTTTGATATAAAATGCTTTTTAGGCGTGTGTACTTCGATGTCAAAAAGGTGAACAGTGTCAGATTCCTATCAGGGACATAATCACCAATGGGTATAATCGAAAAACAATTGAAAAAGTAGTAGAATCTTTCCTAATTAGCTGAAGTACATCAAAAAGTAGCATAAAAAGCATTTTCTGGCATTTTTTGACCAAAAAATAAAATTTTACTTTTTTAAAAAACTGGACACGATAAAAGAAAACAGACACTAGATTTGAAATCAGCATAAAAAACTGGTTTAGAAACATATTAACGTACGTACTCATGTGGAAGAAATATTTGGACGTCAAGAAACGTTATTAGAAAACAAATGAAAAATATGTAAATTAGGCACAATATTTCACGGTCACATGTCAGTATAATCTCGGACAGAACATTTTTATAAAGTAAACTGGCCAAGTAATCATAACATAAAACAAAAAATCCAGCCTGATAATGATTTATGTCTTAACTTTTCATATAATTGTATAAAAATCCAAAAATTGCATAAATCACAATATGCAAATATCTCGAAAACTGGACGTGTTGGAGAAAATCTAAAACTAGATTCGGAATCAGTGCAAAAAACTGAATAAAAGACAACTAATTGTGATCTTGGGACAGAGCAAAAGTTCAAATTTGTTGTCCAGTGAATTTGTAATTAAAAAAAAAATTTTTTTTTCAATATCTTTTGTTCAAGATAGAAATTTTGGATAGGTATATTCTTCTCTTGCGATCTACACTGCAAAAAATAACTGTTGATTTTACAGTATAAAACTGGCGCCCCAGCTGCCAGTATTATACCGTAAAATTAACAGTATTAAACCGTGCGCGGTAGCGTATTACTGCTTGCGCGGCAGCGTATTACTGCTTATTTTACAGTTTAATACTGTTAATTTTACGGTATAATACTGGCAGCTGGGGTGCCAGTTTTATACTGTAAAATCAACAGTTATTTTTTGCAGTGTATCCGAGATTCATTTTAATTTTTATCATTATGCCCCACAGGAAATATCGTTTTGCATGTTTTTAATGGTGAGAACGGAGTATATATTGTTTTCCTTTTCTTTTAGAACTTCTAAATTTGGAACTTCGATTGTAATATCCGTTTTTAATTCTTTTCATTGCAATTTTTTATCATTTCTTATTGCTGTTAACTTTTCTTCCATAATATTTAAATTTGATCACGCGCATGCACACAGACATCACGCTGCATATAACAAATGCGTCTCTCTTTTAATTCAGGGAAAGTGCGAGTTAGTCATTGATGCACTGCAAAATAAAATTGTTGAATTTACAGTATAATACTGGCACTCCAGCTGCCAGTATTATACCATAAAATTAACAGTAAAATAAGCAGTAATACGCTGCCTCGCGGCGCGGTAGCGTATTATTCGTGGCATCTGGAGTGCTAGTATTATACTGTAAATTCAACAATTTTATTTTGCAGTGTGAGCGGGTGTATTCTTCAAAATGTGTGTACCATTAATCTACAATCAGTAATTATTTTTCAATATATATACTATATATATAATTTTTTTTTTTTTTTTTTTTTTTTTTTTTTTGTTCACATTTTATCCTTATTTTCACATATTTTATATTGCTATCCTTTCGGACAAATATTTTTGTTCTGAAAGCATTACCTGAATATCTATTTTCATGATTTCATCGCATACATCATATGTAAGAATATTCAAACACACAAAAAATAAATAAAAATAAATAAATAAAAACGCAATTTTACCACGCTAAGCCGCTTTACAAAGTAAGTTATTAGAATTTGGTGCATTACATTTAAAGGTATATGCTTCTGTCCTAATTCCTAAAAAAATTGATAGAACTGTAAATTTTTGCGGCACACTTGAGGTCCTCTCACGGTGGAGCAGAGTGCCTTTGTGCACTGGTCCAAGTTTTATAAAGCTCTGATACTAGTTTTTTTTTGTTTTGTGAATTTTCATACTTGTAAACAAATTAGACTTTAAAAAAGTATAAAATGGAAAAGACTCTTTTTCAAACATGACCTTCTGGGTCACACTGCATTAAAAAAGTCAGTTGTCAATTTACTGAAACAAAGTTTCTCAATTTTATACCATTTATTTCAAACTTTCTAAAAAGTCACAGTGCCCCCTGATCATATATGTTATATGTAGCACTGAAAATTGCCCAATATCCTTTTCATTTCACTCTTGGCAATTGCCCGACATAGAGAAAGAAAAAAATAAATAAAGTGTACGATTTTCTTCGAGTACTTCTATTGTTATCAATGTGTGACTCAGGATGAAGATGTTATTCAGTTGGATACTTTACTCTTTTTTTTTTTTCTAAATCTGAAGAAAACGACGTTCTCTAATTTCACAACTTATCGAGATTGTTGAACTGAACGCAATATTTTCAACCCTCAAAGAAAATAAATAAAGACGATTCAACTAAGGAATAAAGACTTCATTGTGAATTGAACTAAACCAATTTTCGAGAAAATAATGTAGAGAATTTTTTTTAACAAAATGTTTTAATAACAAATAATTTTCAATAATAGCTTGAAATATGTAGATATTAATTTTTCATTAGCATTACTTTTTGCCAGCATGGCATTTTTTTCCCCGTACGTTTTCTCTTAAATAACAATTGAAGGCAAAGTATCGCATTTATTGCCGTATTTTCTCTCTTAAATAACAATTAAAGGCAATGATTTTTAATTAACAGACGTTTTTAACAAATTCAGTAAAACTAATTTGCAGCTTCAAGGAGCCAATGCCGCTTGCTTTCTGTAACTATATTACGCAGAAAACTTTACCAATTTCCTAAATTGTCCGCCATAAAAGGTTAGCCTGCTCAGTGATGCTGTATTTGGGATGTTCGGCGACCGAATTTCGAACGTGGATGTTGTTTCATTTGAAAGTTACGAAAATATAGTAATTTTTTGTACCTGAAAGTTACGAAAAAAAAATTTTGTTTTTGGACCTGAAAGTTACTTATTTAACTCTGTTACAGATCACATATGTGTTCATTTCATTTCGAATATCATTCATATGCTAATGCTGCACTATTTTTTTACTCAATACCAAAAGATTTACCTCTAACAAAACCGAAGGAAGAAGTACATAACCATTTTTTTTTTCAACAAATCGACGTAGTGCATAGCATCTGCATACGCAGAGGAGGATAGCCGAGGGCCGTGGCTCTCATTGTACCCCGTTCAGATCGGATATTTAAACTATCTTAGACCGCCGAATTTACTGAGAGAGTTCCTCAAACTCACTCGAGGCTCGAGTTCGAACTTTCTACTAGATACAGCTACTACCACTCACTTTGATTGGCTCTGGTGGCTAGCTTTTCTGATAGGCTGTTGAGGCTGGCTTTAACTTATGCGCATGCGCACATTCTATGTTTGTTCAGATCTCAAACACAGTGACGTTCAGTGAGTTATCTTAAATGAGTTTTTCGGTGTGAACAGGTATTCAATTCTGGGAGGATACTACCTCAAAAATGGCGATCTAAGATATCTTGAATATCCAGTGTGAACAGGGTATTAATATTTGAAAATGGTAAGATATAATTTGAAATACTAAGAACTAAGAAAATACTACAAACTAGGTGTCACACTCAGAAAAAGGAATTGGTTAAAACTACAAAACATTTTTGTTGAGTACATTTTGGTTGTTTTAGCAAAATTCAAGTAAAATTGAACCATTTTGCTTCAATTAACAAAGCATTTTTTGCTGGCAATACAAAAATTTTTTTGGAATTGCAAAAAAAAAAAAAATGGTTTTCAACAAAAAAAAAAAAAAAAAATTTTTGTTGATTCAAACAAAATTTCCATTGACCTATATTTAAACAAAATTTTTGTTTAAATATAGGTCAATAAAAATTTTGTTTGAATCAACAATTTTTTTTTTTTTTGCAACTCCAAAAAAAAAATTTTGTGTCGTCAGCAAAAATGTTTTGTTAATTGAAGTAAAATGGTTCAATTTTACTTGAATTTTGCTAAAACAACCAAAATGTACTCAAAAACATGTTTTGTAGTTTTAATCAGTTTCATTTTCTGAGTGCATTGCCCGCTCTAACAAAAATCCTGCGTACGCCCTGGTACACAGTGAAACACGGAACGCTTGTACACATTGTTACAGTGTCTAACTATGCTAACACAGTTATATTTATCTCATAAGGAATAATATCCATTATCTGTTACTTTAATATCCTTTGGTGTCCTTTAGCCCTGGATGCTCATACATAGAGGACACTCTTTTCACCTTACCACTAGAGATCCTACATTAGAGAGAGATTGGACATTGAAGATATGTCCGCCATGTAAGTTCCAAAGCAGGTGAAACTCAGTTGAACGGAATGTATTTTCATGACTCTCTGAAGGCATATCAAACGAATTTTGCATGATTTTAATATAATAAAAAGGGTTAGAAGTTGATGGAAATACATTGGATTCTACTACGTTCCACCTGCGTTGGAACTTATATGGCGGACATTTCTTCAATGTCCAATCTCTCTCTAATGTAGGATCCCTACTTACCACCAAACAGCAGATACAAACTTCAATCGCTCGATTTATTAGTTTTTTCTTTTTTTTCTTTCTTTCTTTCTTTTGTTTTTTCTTTCTTTTTTTCTTTCTTTCTTTTTTTTTTTTTTTTTTTGTACTCTTTAAAGCTTTGCTATCTATATTGCGGTTGTCGATACATGGATGCTCAGAAATCCGGCATAACGATGTCGTATACCAGATTACTGAATGTGTCGGTGAAGTACATAAAAAATCATCACTGCCTGATTATGTACAAGGCGTGGTACATAGTGAGATGAATGACGATTTTTTTCCCTGCTCCTATTCATGTGTATTAGTAAATTTGGTATGCAAGATGTTCCAATAAAGCAGATTCATATATATAATGTACTTCAGTCAATTATACGCATATATATATATATATATATATATATATATATATATAATAAAACTGTAAGTCATGTGACTGTCCTCAACAGTTCCGGGGTGCCGCATCGCTTTTTCATATGCCAAGCGGCCATTTTTATTCAAAATTATTTTTTCGAATAAACTGCATAAAAGTTACATTTTAAGAAAGATCGTTCAAAATAAATTAATATTTGAGAGATGACTTGCGTTCAATTATGTATATATTCTGCAATAACTTCAGTCGAAAGATTCGCAGTTCAAATTCTCTATTCATAAAAGTAAACAAAAAAAAGATTGATTCGTCGTGAACATTTAAAATATTAAATCATGGAGGTAATCATTCGCAAAGCAAGTTCTCCGCGAATGAATTTTTGGACCGCTGCCTCGCGTCAAAAAAATAATTCGCACCAGTGAGACAATCAAAGTTTACCATAATTATGTGTTATACAACTCAACTTTCGGACCTTTTCTTGACGTAAATTGAACTCATGTAATAATATTTAATGAATCAGATTTTTAGCATTTTTAAAATCGCTAATACAGCTTTTATTTATCGGGTGTACAAATTAGAAATGATACTTTGATTTTGAAATCAAATGTTTTGATTTATGATATTATTTCTTATTTATTTATTTATTTTCTCTTTTAAATGAAAAGTGTGAAGTATTTTAAATTTATGTAATATAAGCATTTTAGATTAAAGTTAAGTATTTTAAATGAAATGAGTGACAGGTTTATAATTTAAAATTAAATTAATTGTAGTATGAATGACGGTGATGGGAACGATATTTGGCGAATTATCATCTGCTCCCGGCTAACAAAAATACTCATAATTAAAAAAAAGAATAAAAATAAATAAATGATAGTTTGTTGTAAATAAACATTGATATACATATCAAACATAATTTATAGAATTAAAATAAAAAATAAAAGTAAATAAACAACAATTTCCATAACAAAGTTTTCGCCAAATTGGCGGGGGAGGGGGGGGGGGAATCGCGCCAACGTGCGTATGTGACATTTGTGCCCAAAAAATATGCGAAATGCTACCATGATCGCAAAAGTTCATGATTTGTCTATTAGAATCTTCCGATTTGGCGAAGGATTAAGGGAAAATTAAATTATGAATAAATGTAACGTGTTGCAATGTTTAACATACATTTAAGGGAGACCAAACTGGTCGCCAGTGGCGGCTAGTATAATTATAAAACCTTTGAATTTAAAATACATTAAACAAGTTCTTGCAACAAATCTAACCAAATCTCCAATATCTCTCTTTTATAAAATGGTCTTCAGTCAATTATGTATAGCTATAAATTAACGTTTTTTTTTTTTTTCTTTTTTTTAATCTGCCTCACTGTGTACGACTCTTCCCTACTAAACCTAAAAGTTCCACAAAATCCAAAAGCCTATAAAGTAATGGCGAACTATTTGTGTTATTAACAGACTAGATTTTATCATGCGAAAAGAAATTCATTTCCCCTCAAAGATCAAGAGAACGTGCAGTATATGGTATACGGTTGTCAAAAAACTTTTACTAAATCCTTGGAAAACAGTTAAAATGCTTTCACGGCTTTTCTTACTTTTTTTTTTTTTTTTTTTAAGTGAATGAATCAAAGGGGCGTCGGTGATACGAAAACACCCTCTCGTTATGATATATGTTAGTTTGTAAAGGTCGTGTTAAAGAAGTCGTTCGTTCGGATAGCATATGGCGAATTCAAAGTCTTTGCCCATCAGATAGTTGATAAAATGAATGTTAAAATCTCCAAGTACAGGCGCACCGCAATTTACGATGTGGTTCTGGTTAGGTTCCAGCAAAAACCCATCGCAACTCGAAAATATCATAAGTCGGAAATAATAAATAGAATATAGTAAAAATGTAATGTACAGGTAAGTGTTTGTAGTTAGGTAAATAAAAATGTCAGAGTAAGTTTTAACATTAATTTTACAATAGAAATTGATTTGAAATTCTATGTACAAATTAATGAAGTTTATTTCAGTTCCTCGATGAGGATGGCTCAACATAAATGCTGCCAATTCCGAATTTTTAATTTAAGTTTTTCTGAATATTAATCCTCCCATTAATTAATTGCAGAATTCTGTCATGCAATAATACGCGTATTATACTGAACGGAAATAGTAGCATTCAAAATCTGGAAACCCTGGCAACTATGGATCAAGGAAAATGTAGAATAGTAAAGGAGTCAATTTCCAATTCTGGGTTTCTCATTATGATTGTATTTTTAGGGTTTTGTTCATCTGACGAAACCCTATTCGCCTCACTCCTCTGTCTATCTGTCTGTCTGTCTGTCCGTCACAGAGTTCGTACTCGGAAACTGTGTAAGTTAAAGACTTGAAATTTTGCGTGCTTATTAGCTAAATACCTCCTGTCACACGACAAATCCATAAGATTTTGAAAAAGTCTTATATTATTTTAATTTAATGCATTAATTTAATGACATCCGACCATTTCTGATATTTTCATAGATTTTGAAACCGAACCTTAATTTCATTGTTTTTCGCATAGTCTAGATGGTACAGTGGTATGGCGTTTCCCTAATAACAAAAAGGTTCCGGGTTGGATTCTGGACGACGGAAGTTGAAAATTTCGATTTTAACATTTCATTGGCCAATGGATTTAATTAGAGGAACTTTGATATTTTTTCGCCATTTTAAAGGTTGCCTATTCTTTCTTTCTTTCTTTCTTTTCTTTTCTTTTCTTTTCTTTTTTTTTTTAGCAAAAATTAAATCATGTAATAAAATAATATCTTTTCAGATATACAAACATATGCTGTTATAATTGTCTGAAAAGTAGTTCTTGAATATTTTTAATTTGATTTAAAAGAAAATAGCTTCCTCTTGTTATCATTTTATTATTAAATTTAATGGTGCTGCCATCTATGTTTTTTCTGATAAAGTGCATTGATAAATGATAAGGATAATTATAAATTAGTTATTTGGATTTATTAATTAAAGGATAAAGTATTTTGAAAGGAATACTAAACGAAACCCTTTCGATCACACTTACCCACTTGTTTTAAAAGGAAGAATCAATCCTATACAATGTTCTTTTTTCTCAGCATAAACTTCTGCATTTCCATTACGATGACGCCATTTCATCGATGAAATCGACTTTTCTTTTCGCATTTATATTTTGTTGTCAAACAACTTATCGATTATTCGAAAAATCGTAATTCGAACAGTCATTTCTTGAGGAGCATTTATATAACTCTTTATCACCACTATAAATCATTTGATTCCTCCTGTATTATTGTATCTGCGCACTAATTAATATAAAGAACTGGCTTATAAAAGTACATTAAAGCCTGGGAAAACGGACTGTGTAAAAAAAAAAAAAAAAAAAAAAAAAAATGGAATTCTGAATTGAACGGAAAATTTTCAGATTCCCTGCGAAAAGAATGCAATGAAATTGTATCTACTAAGATTTTTTTTTTCCGGTCCCTTGCAACTGCGTCTTAGCAGGTTTTGCAGTGCTTTAATTTTGAGTGGGAATCGCTGAAACATTTATTTAGAGATGCAGCCAGTGACCGATTATCAAGCAGTAGATTAGAGCATGAAAAGACTAGTCTCCTAGCATATAAAAGTGACCCCTTTCGAAAGTGAAGATAAAAGCTTCTTCTATTTTTTCATTGTTTATCATATCTAATTCATTATTATGTAACCACTTAGGTTCACCACTATTTTGTAAACATTGCATTATATGGTGATTAAACTTGGACATTTTCCCCATTTTTGCTATATATTTTTCTTTTTCTATATCTTATCTATATTTTTCACAATGGGCAAAAAAAGGTACCATTTTGATTTTGTTATATGTTTATACTGAAAGTATAAGAATATGTAAAACATTAAAATAAAATTTATACCCTAGTTCGCTCATACTTGAAAAAACTTTTTCTTTTATCAGATGAATAAAGTTGTTTGTTTTGGAAAAAAAAAAAATTACACATATTAGTTCACTTAATAATCAATGTGTAAATATTTGTTTACAGATACAGTCGCTCATTATTTATGCATAAATATTCTGTATATATTTTTAATAATTTTTATTTGCATATTGTTAGTTAATAGTTGTTCTATGATACGCGTTAAAATTTTTATGAATGTCGCACTTTTAAATGTTTATCGATACTTAATCCTTTTCAGGAATCACTAAAATTTTCCATTACATCATTAATTAATATATTTATGAAGTGAATCTCCAATGTTAATTCTTTTTGCATATTTCCATTTTTGTGTACAGGAAATAATAAATAAATAAACATATAAATACTAAAATTATTAATAATAAAACAGATGAAAATGCAATTTTGAACATATTATAGTTTAATATATCTTTTAACCAATTTAATTTAACTTAATATTATATAAAATGAGAGAATGTTTTTTCTTTGACAAATTTTAGTTTAGCACCAAAGTGAGTTTATCTTATGAAACAAGCTTTTTTTCTCCTTTTAATTTGCTCTGAGAAATCAATTGCGAATCGTGGTAACTTGCCAGTATTTATTTTACATTATTGCAAGCAAACAAAAATTTATTGTTTAGATACATTTAAAAAATTATATTTGAAAATTATTTAAAAAGTCACTAAATTGAGCTTCGTTTTCAAACAAATTTCATTTGAAAGTACATTTGTTTCCAATTCTAGAATGTAAAAATTCAAATTATGCTATATTTAAAAGGGATCTATGATCGATAAAGGTAAAATATATACTGCCGATCATTGCCGATATATAGTGTTATATATTTATACCACTATCGTTATCCATTTCTAAAAATAGCAACTGTTTTTTGCAGGCGTCCAAAAGCGAACTAAAATTTCTGAACAGAAAAATTCGTAGTGAAAAAAAAAGGACTTTATGGCTAAAAAATTCCAATAATGTCAGTGCTTTCTTTAATTTTAATGCAACAAATCTATCACTGAATTCCGGAATTCATTCTTTCACATACTTTCTTTTTATAGCTTTTCGGTTCATTACATTCAAGCAACACAATCATGATCAATTAGAAATTTCAATTGAGCTTTACAATAATACGTGATAATATAATAATATAGGCACTGCTTCTAGATTTTTTCCTATAAAATGTACATTTCTAAATGTCAAACTGTTGAAGTTACCTACTATGACATAAATATTTAACTACGGGAAAAAGGAAATCGAAGTTACAATACATGTAACATTTACTAATTTTAAAAATGCAATTTCCTTCACAAACCGTAATAGTCTGACATGAATATAGAAAAGCAAATCCAAATAGATTCACCACTTTGTCTAACATAGTTTAAGTGATGAGGGTACTACTAATCAAGAGGGGCATGATTTGAATCTCTTCTATGCAAAAAGTTATCGTAATGTTCACATATCAACTGATCATCAAATTTACAGGGGCACAAAAATTACACATCCCACAAAAATACCTTATTCAGGGTCGTGAACGCTTCAGTCTCTTTTACTTGGCAATTTCGCACTTGATTCCATTCATACTAGAAGTTATTACGAATGATATGCGGCTGTCTGCTTTGTAAACAACCAGTTATATGTAGTCCAAAATACAGGAGGAGTTCAGTAGGTCTGAAGGTTCTGAATGTCGACAAATATTTTTAACTCTTATGTCCCACAAATATGTGAAGGTTGTTTGTTTAAAATTTTACCTCCTTTAATTTATTATGTTTTCATAAAGAGCATTTATACGAGTAGAGTCATAATTTCCTTCCTTTTTTCACATATTTGTTTTTCTTAAAGTTTTTGGATAATAAACTATTTAAAAGACTCATAAAAACCTTGGGGTATTCACTTCATGTAAAGAGTAAATAAAAATCATTCAGTACGGAGAACGGAGTATTTCTAGGATCCGACCCAGAAGTTCTTCAGAGCAAAATATTAAAAAAAAGTGGGGGTAGGAAGGGGGGGGGGCGTTGGCGGACCAGCATCAGTAGACGACAGGTAGGATGTGTTTTGCTTCTGCTGTTTCTCACTCTTTTCAGTTTTGCATTGAGGAAGAGATCCTTGTTAGGAAGACTCTATATAGCTTTACGCTAGATTTATTTTGATAACATTTGTTTTTCTATACGTTGATTTTTTATACGTATTTCGCCCAAACATTTATAAAAAAAATACAAATAGCAATATATTTCCTTTTTGCATTTTATATGAACAGCAGCTGCAAACCACGTGCTCATCTCAATGAGTTGAAATTTGCAAGTTTTGAGTTGAGTTTGATTCGCTTTTTGAAAAGAGAGAGTGGATTGAGCTAGACCAGCCATACTCAACCTGCGGCCCGCGGGCTGTATGTGGCCCGGTGATCTTTTGTGTACAGCCCCCGACACACAGTCATTAATCCATATTTATAAAATTAACTGAGTTGTGCATAAAATGTATTTAAGACCTTCACTGTTGTTTTATATTTTTTCATAAGAAGACGAAATATGTCCTGTTATTTCTAATTAATTTTAAATTATGTTAAAACCTCTTAAATGCCGTTTCCTTAGTCTTTTTTTTTTTTTTTTTTTTTTTTGCATGTTGTCCTATTTGTATTACAGTGGTGTATACATTTCTTAATCTTCGACACTAATCAAATTAACTATTCTAAATTAGTTAAATTTGCACTATATATTTCTAAAATTAAAAAACTATTAAATAAAAAGTTTTTGCATTGAACAAAAGACTGATAGAAAAGATAGATGGATAAGAAAATATGCCACTTTTTCCTTTAGAACCTGTAAATTCTGCATTGTTATATTATTTGGTTTTACGGTTATGGCTCTATATATAGTTAATACTTCTTTTTAGGGTTGAGCATTTGTCGCGAAATAATTGGCATCAAACAATTTGTACACCATTATTTCAAACTTCGCGGCATTTTTCTACAACATTTGCATTAAAAATATACTACGAAGTTTATTGTTTGGAAATAGTGGTGTTAAAATGCTTTAGTAACATTTCTTCCGCGGAAAACGTTCAACCCTTCTGATAATATTAACTTTGTTATACTACTTATATTATCTTACTATTTGATTTACTCTTTTTTAAGTGTGTTGTGGCCCGCATAACATCGCAAACCTTTGTTTGTGGCCCGCGAGAGAAAAAGGTTGAGTATGGCTCAGCTAGACTAAAATAATCCGTGAGTTCGAGGCACAATTACAACTCAACCTCCTTCATTTTTTTTTCTTCAAAATTTCCTGAAAATGTGTTTTTGCCGTTAAAAACACGTTTTATCCCCTTTAAATGCCAGTTCCCACAAATTAGCAATTAGCATAACCCCCAATGCAGAATTTCGATAAAACGTGTGGTAAGCTTGCGTGCGGCGATGTGTTTATTGCGTCTCATAGTCAATATCTTTAGTAATTTGCCCCCTTCTCCCGCCTGCACAGCTTCCAGCAGTTTAAAAAGATTTTACAAGACGTCTTCTATGCAATCGATAATACTAATCAAAGCACTGCTTAATCTTTTTCCTTTCTTAACAAAATGCTTGTGAGTTCAGAAATTCATTTGGCCTTTTAAATCATTTTTTCAGTGTCAAATATAGAGGGGAGGGCGGGACTTAAAATACGTAAGTTATTTTCTTTAAGAGTTTATCGATATTAGTTTTTTTAGAGAGAAAACTGTGCAACTAAAGAAATAATTGATTTTAAGATTACTATAATATTTTAATTTAAAAAAAAAGTATATTAATCATAACTATGAAAATGTACTATTTCACGTGCATGAAACATGTCGAATGATGCAGTGCAATCATCATTTCAATTTTTTTTTATATTGTTCCTAGTCAATTCTATCTCATCAAAAAGTCACCTGTAAAAAATGCAGCCAAGTCTCGTAACTCATTTACCGTAAAAAGTACTGAGATCGTATAAAGCCAAGTTTAACTATCTTATTAACTCTGAAATTTTCATTCACAAATCACTCCTAGTCCCTACATCTTTAGTTAATTATTATTTTGTGACTTGGCAATTACGTAGCACGAGAATGGGATGTATATAGTTAGTCTTAATCAAATAATACTATAACATATTAAAGTGTAATAACTTCCCTGTGCGTATATAATTTGCCTTAATTAAATTATCCCATCCCATCCCATAACATAGTAAGGTGTAATAACTTCCCTGTGCTGCGTAATTGCCAAGTCACAAAATAATAATTAACTAAAGATGTAGAGACTAGGAGTGATTTGTGAATGAAAATTTCAGAGTTAATAAGATAGTTAAACTTGGCTTTATACGATCTCAGTACTTTTTACGGTAAATGAGTTACGAGACTTGGCTGCATTTTTTACAGGTGACTTTTTGATGAGATTTCACTTCTTTTTGTAAGTAATCCTCCTTTTCTTGATTTTGGGTTCTTTCTGGAGATCATCCACTGATTTTCGCTAAGCCCACACTCTGTCCCTATTATTTACAGGTATCAAAATTTTGAAGCTTTAGTTTCGTTTGCAAAGTACTGTAGATAAAAAGAGATTTCAGGTTCCTAGGCAAGCACTAAGTTATGGGAGGGGGAGTGTCAAAAGTACTCTCAATTGCTTCCAGGATAGGTGCTATCCATCTGAGATATTACTCGCAGCCCTAGATACTTGATATTTAGCATAAAAGAATTTTTTAGTATAAAACAAAAGCCAAAATTAAAATTTCCGGAAATTTTCAATAAATCAAACTATATTCCTTTTTTCGATGTTTTTTTTTCGTTTTTTTTTTTTTAAGTCTTTTTTTTATTATTTACGGATTTTTTATTTTTTTTTCTTACTTTGTGTACTAAACCCTTCCTTTCTGCCAAATGTCAAGCTTCTAGGACTACAAACTCGAACTATTTTCAAATTTTCGACTTTTTATAAATTTATTGATTTTTCGATTTTAATTCTAAGTTACCTGATTGTCATGCCAGTATAGTAATTATTTGATCCGTCTTCTTAGAATCATTTAGGTTCAATTTAGAGATAAATCAAGTGAATCTTAGAGTCACCATGATTTTATTTAGAAAGGACTATCAAGCCATAACCAGGCAGTAATGTCGGGAGGGTAGGGGGAGCTGTGAAAATTTTTGTGGGGCTAACATCATTTAACAATCCATATTTCATATGTGAAGTAAATAGAGTACAACCTGTGAAAGAAAACAAACCTGTCTATAAATTAACCACCCATAACGTAGCCGGTCTATAGCGGAACTTTTCTATAACGAAATTCGTAAACGAAAGAAAAGTAAACCATAATCCGGGGGAAATAACATAAAACAATTAGGGGCGTTGTACTAGCTAATATGACAATTATCTTAAAACTAATGTTTGTAGCAGTACAAAATCAGATTGTTTTCGAATTTTCGATTTCTTAACGATATTTCAATTTTATTTTCGAATTTAACGGATATTTTAATTGTTCCTTTTATTGAATAGTAAATACTACCTTTACACCAAGTTTTAAGTTTCTAAGACTAAGAGATAAAATTATTTTCAATTTGTGATTTTTTCGAATTTTTTTTATAATTTTCTGGATTTTTTAATTTTTTCTTATTTTGTATCCTTTATTACAAATTTCTAGTTTCTAGCGCTACAAAATCGAATTATTTTGAAATTTCCTATCTTTTTCGAGTTTTTTATTCTATTTTCGAATTTATTGTGTTTTAATTTTTCCTTTTTCTGTATCCTAAACAATAAGTTTACGCCGAATTTATAGCTACAAAATCGAATTTTTTTCAATGTTTCGAATTTCTGGTTTTTTTTCGAATTTTACAGATTTTTTATTTATTTCTTTTTTGTATCCTAAATACTACCTTTATTCCAAATTTTAAGTTTCTAGCTTTACAAAATCGAATTATTTTCAAATTTTCGTTTTTTTTTTTTCGATTTTTTGATTTTATTTTCAATTTTTGTTGTGTTTTTAATTTTTTTCTTTTTCTGAATCCTAAACACTACCTTTACACCAAATTTTTAGTTTCTAAGACTACGAGATCATATTATTTTCAATTTCTCTCTGTTTCTTTCTTTCTATTTTTTTTTTTTTTTTTTTTTTTTTTTTTATGGAAATTTTCGATTTTTTAAAAATTATCCGTATTTTTTAATGTTTTCTTATTTAGTATCTTAAATATTACCTTTATTCCAAATTTCAAGTTTTCTTCGAGCCGTGGATTTATCCATGCGTAAATACGGATTAGGTTCCCTTAGAAAGACCCCCACGAAGGGCACTCCCCCCGGGCCTATATCCCTAGTGTAGATAATTGGCCGTCAATAATCAACCCAACCCAAATTTCAAGTTTCTAGCGCTATGAAATCTAGCGCTATGAAGTATTTTCAAAATTTCCTTATTTTTTGATTACTGTCGATTTTTTTTATTTTATTTTCGAATTTTATGGCGTTTTTATTTTAACTTATTCTGAATCCTAAACACTATCTTTAACCCGAATTTTAAGTTTCTAAGGCCAAAAGATCAAATTATTTTATTTCAATTTTTTTAGAATTTTTCCAATTTTTGATTTTTTTTTTTCGAATTTTCTGGAATTTTTAATTTTTCCTTATTTTGCATTCTAAATACTACCTTTATTCCGAATTCCAAGTTTCTAGCGCAACAACATTGGATTATTTGAAATTTTTCGATTTTTTTCGATTTTTCGATTTTATTTTCATTTCATTTTATTTATTTATTTATTTATTTATTTTTTGTATTTTTGATGTTTTCTTTTTCTGAATTCTAAACACTACCATCACACCAAATGTTAAGTTTTTAAGACTACAAGATCGTGTTATTTTCAATTTTCAATTTTGTTAGATTTTTTTGAATTTTCGAATTTTTTTTCTTTTTTTTTCCGGATTTTATAATTTTTCCTTTCTTTGTATCCGAAACACTAGCTTTGTTCCAAATTTTAAGTTTCTATGGCTTCGGGATCTACCCAATCTTTTTGATGACGCGAGAGTGAGTGAGTGACAAAAAATCGAAACTTTGAGTTCATATATCGTGTGCACTAATTTATGGGTATTTTTTTAATTATCCATATTTTTGAATTTTTCCTTATTTAGTATCTTAAATATTACCTTTATTCCAAATTTCAAGTTTCTAGCGCTATAAAATCGAATTATTTTCAAATTTTCCTTATTTTTCGATTTTTTCGTTTTTTTCATTTTATTTTCGAATTTTATTGCGTTTTTTATTTTAACTTATTCTGAATCCTAAACACTATCTTTACTGCGAATTTTAAGTTTCTAAGGCTAAAAAATCAAATTATTTTAATTTTTTATTTTTTTTCGAATTTTTCGAATTTTTGAATTTTTTTTTTTCGAATTTTCCGGAATTTTTAATTTTTCCTTATTTTGCATCCTAAATACTACCTTTATTCCGAATTCCAAGTTTCTAGCACAACAAAATCGGATTATTTTAAAAACACAAATTGCACAAATTGTGCTTATTAGTTGCTAAAATCAGTGTAAAAATTGTTTTAAACTCATAAAAGAGCTAAAATCCTACATGTTTCGGCTTTAAACTTAAAGCCATCATCGGGGAAGAGGAACAACACAAACGACTACTGATCTTTTAATTTTCGACACGAGAAAATTGAAATCAACAGTATGGAAAAATTTAAATAAAATAAGCGGGCGCTCTCTGTTGCCAAAGAGCGAAAAACAAACAATGAATTAACAAGGGGTTAAAAATGTATCCCATAAACTAGGTATGTTGAAAGAAAAGTTATCATTACAAATACAATCTTTTCTAATTTTAATTTCCAATGATTCCCTAATGGCGGCTTTAAATGGGTTATTGAACCTATGGATAACTCTTGCTTTATCGAAATTAATTACAGTATCATTATTTTTAGCGTAAAACCGGGAGAGTGCAGTGGATAACTTTCCAAATTTTATGTCGTTTTTATGCTCTTTTAACCTTTCCAAAAACTTTCTTTTAGTCATACCAATGTAAAAAATTATACTATTATTATTTAAGCTAATGGGGATTTCATGAACACCTGCGAATTGATCAGGGGGGATAGGATCTAATTTACATGAAATTAAGTCAATCAATTTTTTGGGAGGGACAGCAATAAGATGGATATTGTATTTACGGAGGGCCCTTTTAATCCTTTCAAATATAATAGGTATATATTGGAATTTGCGATAGTTTGGTTTATTATTGCTAGGGACAGGATGCTGAATTAAATGGCCATTGAATTTTTCTATAATTTTCTGTACGTGATGAGCGGGGAAACCATGGTCAATGGCGATATCTCTGATAAAATTAAGTTCATCTTGGATGAATTCACTTGAACAAACCAGAAAAGCACGCTTGATGAATGAATTGAAGGCAGTAATCTTATAAGTGAAAGTTGTAGAGGCATTAAATGGGATTATTGTATTACTTCTCATCGGTTTATGATAGACTTTACGTTTTAGGTTGTTGTCATCTTTAATTAATTGAATATCCAGGAACGGCAGTGATGAATTTTCTTCTATTTCCAACGTAAACTTAATATTTTCATCTATTTCGTTTATTTTTGAGAGGAAAGATAGGAGTTCTTGCTTTCCATGATTCCATGTGATAAAGATATCGTCCACGTATCTTAGCCAAACTTCTGGTGTTAAATTCAAACTTTTAAAAATAAATTCCTCCATCGGTCTAAGTTTAAATTCAGCCAACAGACCGGAAATAGGAGATCCTATAGGTGCTCCTTTATTTTGTCTGTAAAATTTCTTATTAAACATGAAAACGTTGTTATTAATGATAAGGTTAAGTCCTGACTTTAGAGATGTTTTTACGCTATCACTTAAATTATTTTGTTTATCAATTTCCAAATTAATATTTTGTACAACTTCATTTGTATCAATAGATGGGTAAAGAGACACAATATCTAAACTAGCTAGAATAGTTCCTTTAGAAATCTGAATATTTTCTATTTTATGGATAAAATCTTCTGTTGTCCAAGATGCTCATCCAAGATTAACTTAATTTTATCAGAGATATCGCCAATGACCATGGTTTCCCCGCTCATCACGTACAGAAAATTATAGAAAAATTCAATGGCCATTTAATTCAGCATCCTGTCCCTAGCAATAATAAACCAAACTATCGTAAATTGCAATATATACCTATTATATTTGAAAGGATTAAAAGGGCCCTCCGTAAATACAATATCCATCTTATTGCTGTCCCTCCCAGAAAATTGGTTGACTTAGTTTCATGTAAATTAGATCCTATCCCCCCTGATCAATTCGCAGGTGTTTATGAAATCCCCATTAGCTTAAATAATAATAGTATAATTTTTTACATTGGTATGACTAAAAGAAAGTTTTTGGAAAGGTTAAAAGAGCATAAAAACGACATAAAATTTGGAAAGTTATCCACTGCACTCTCCCGGTTTTACGCTAAAAATAATGATACTGTAATTAATTTCGATAAAGCAAGAATTATCCATAGGTTCAATAACCCATTTAAAGCCGCCATTAGGGAATCATTGGAAATTAAAATTCGAAAAGATTGTATTTGTAATGATAACTTTCCTTTCAACATACCTAGTTTATGGGATACATTTTTAACCCCTTGTTAATTCATTGTTTGTTTTTCGCTCTTTGGCAACAGAGAGCGCCCGCTTATTTTATTTAAATTTTTCCATACTGTTGATTTCAATTTTCTCGTGTCGAAAATTAAAAGATCAGTAGTCGTTTGTGTTGTTCCTCTTCCCCGATGATGGCTTTAAGTTTAAAGCCGAAACATGTAGGATTTTAGCTCTTTTATGAGTTTAAAACAATTTTTACACTGATTTTAGCAACTAATAAGCACAATTTGTGCAATTTGTGTTTTTAAAATACTAGTTAACAGTGTAGTGTCCAAATGAATTCAATTGTGAAAATCGGATTATTTGAAAATTTTCGATTTTTTTCGATTTTTCGATTTTTTCAATTTTGCTTTCGATTTTTTTGGTGTTTTTGATGTTTTCTTTTTCTGCATACTAAACACTACCTTCACACCGAATCTTAAGTTTCTAAGACTACAAGATCGTATTATTTTCAATTTTCAATTTTGATGGAATTTGTTGAATTTTCGAATGTTTTTTTTTTTTAATTTTCCGGATTTTATAATTTTTCCTTTCTTTGTATCCTAAACACTACCTTTCTTCCAAATGTCAAGTTTCTAGGGCTACGGGATCTACCTAATCTTTTTGATGACGCGTGAACGAGTGAGTGAGTGAGTGACAAAAAATAGAATGTTTGAGTTCATATATCGTCTGAACTAGAAAAGACAGAAAGTTGTAATTTTAAATTTTGGTCCTGTGTGCCAAATACTCTTGAAAAATGAAGTTTTAAATTTTTGGGATACTCCAGCGCGGAGATATGGGGTGGTCAAATGTGCCCTGAGTTGCTTCCAGAAAAGTATGCTTACGGCATTTCCTCTCTCGACTTGGCGGAGGCACTGCCGTGCCTCCAGACCTCTATTTAAAGTATTTCCTAGATTTTGGGGCTACGAAATGTTCGTACGCTTATACTTCTTTTATTTACTGCATATTTTTGTTTTGGTTTAACTGCTTAATTTAAGACAAATTCATTTTTATCTGTTCTATTACTATTTTTCATCGAAACAAATTGATGTAAATTTGAATCCGAAGTAAAGCTGTTATTTTTTGTAAGTATTAAAAATTTAGATCGTAAATAATGGTACTCTCTGATTCTGATTTCAATTTCAATAGAAAACTCTAATATAGCTCACATTTAATGATGTAACATTATTTATTGATGTAACATTATTTTATAGAAAACAACCTGCACCGTAGCAGATGAAAAAAAAAAAAAAAAAAACGCGGGAAACAAAATAGTGATATGATAAAATTTGAAAAAGGACTTTAGAAAAACTTTTTTTTTAATAGTAAATACTGATATATCCTTCTATATTAAAAAAAAGTAATCTGGAACTGAGCCAAAAACGAAATGGACCAATCAAATTCTGCGTAGATATTCCCGGTTAGTCTCATCGCTTTTTTACTAGGGACTTTTTTGAGGAGCTATTACTTTTTTTCTAGCCATCCTACGGATTCGAAAATCATACCACTAGACGCGAAATAAAACAAGCTTTCAGAAATTAAAAAAATTATCACGGTCGGATAATAAAAACTCAAAAAATCTTTAAAAATCGAGTAAAAAATCTTTTATTGAAAAAGTAATTTTTTTATATTGTTGCCAATTTCTAAATAAGCGCAAATGATTATGTTTTATCTCAAATAAAAAATGTATTGGCGCGAGACTATTAAAAACAATAATGAAAGTTTAAAATAATAATTAAATGATCACGAGTTGAAAGCTGGAAATAAAGAAAATTACGTCATAAAAATTGTGTTTACACATGAATATTAAAAATAAAAAAGATGAATTAAATGAAAAAGCATTATAACCAGTTAAATGAAAAGCATTATAACCTGATTACAGAAGAAAGTCGCCGTTCGTGATATCATCATCATCTTTTTAAAACAGGATACATTACCAGGTTTTAAGAGGCTGTGAAATCAGAACGGGGGTTGGTGAGCGTAGCGAGCAGGGGGCAGAGCCCCCTAGTTTTTTTTAAATAAAAGGTACAAGGTACATGCTTGACACAAGATTTTTCGTTCTTGTTTCTCTTTTTTAGACTAATTTATCCGTACCCCCCCCCCCCCCCCCCCATCTTGTCCTCCTTCGTTGAGCCAGTGAAGTAATATCAAAGTTCTTACGCCTTAATTTTTTTTTTCATTCAGAAATAAGATTTTATTTTTTATTAGAATTCTGGTAGTGATTGAAGAAGCACATACTGTCATGCACTGATCGGGACCCCAAAAATTTCTCCAATATTTCTTTCCAAGGCCTTATGAAGTCAAAGAGAGGCCCATGATCTGGTAATCATTCGTGGTCCCCCTTTCTGTATTGTCACAAAAATGTTTTGATAATTTATTATACATGTATGAACATATAAAAACATATTTGGATAAATATATCTTTTTTTATTTTATTTAACTCATTCTACTGTAAAAGTAATTTTTTTTTTAAATAATCTGTACAAGATCAAAACAAATTTATAATATCTGTTTTAAGAAAATTGCTTACTAAATTCGAGACCCCAAAATCAGTGGGGCCCTGGGTCACGGCCCAGTTGACTTATGCTTTGATCAGACCCTGGTCAATACTCAACTGTTAACTTACTCGATACAAGTTCCAATTTATACAGATATAGAAATATTGATAAAAAAGAATAATTTTTTCACGCTAAACTTGATTAAATTCTTTATGATATTTAAAGAAATTTTCAATTTTTTTTAAAGCTGGCGCACTTTTAAGTTTTCAAAATAATATAATGATATATATAGTTTTTTCTTTCTTTTTATCTGTGTAACAATCAATATCGTGCAAATATTTAGAACTGAGAATCTATTTTTTGAAGATATAAAAGCAGTGTTGAATTCAGACATTTTTCTCCGTGAGGGAATTTTCCTCTGCCGGGGAAGGAGGAGGAGATTATGGAGTTCCAGGGGATAATTTGCATTTTTTTAACCATTACCAAATACAAAATCTTAAAACCGACGGGGAGGGGGCATTTTGGTGCTCCAAGGAAGAGAATATCCCCCACCCCAAATAAATGGCATACTCTAACTTTATATTAATGATTAAATATAGAAATCATAAGTACCAGCAATTGTCAACGATAAGCTACTGGTACATCACCATTGGCGCACCCAGAGGTAGGGGATTTGTGGATATATAACTTTTAGCTATATAACTTTTTCTGGATATTTCACCTTATCTCATCTATTTAACCATTTAAACATTTGCGATTAAATAAGGCGATTATTATAAAGATTTCTATTTGAAAATAGTGGTATCCATGCCCCCTCCTTCCGCCTCCTCCTTCATTGAGCACGCCAATGGATAAGATCACATAACTTTGCAAACCCACGTTAGCCAACTTCTTCCGTTTATATGGTAAAATAAGTGATAATAAAGTGATCTTATGCTTGAGAAATATATTCACCTACACTTTTCTACTTTATAGAAGCAAATTTTTTTTTCTGTTTTTATATAAAAGTTAATCCCACATTTCCTCGAATATATAGGTGTAAAACGCCAACTTTCACATTATTGTCAAACAGGCTACTCCAAAATCCGTGACTCAAATGTGATGACTTCACCTTACGCAACCTGACTTAAAACTCAAAGAGACTTCCAACGTACACGTTTTACTTCTAAATCTGAAAACTCGGTGTCTTCGTGATCTTTTTGAGGCAAGCTGACTCACCGATTCTTTCTAAATGCAGAACATTTATTGAACGTCCATGTTCCTTCCTCTTTGAAATGCGTGGTCGTCTGCTCACACCTCTTGTTTTACGTAAGAAATATCAACAACAACAGCAGAAGGAACCAGTGTTAAGGTTGCTAGTAGTAACTTCTGGAACAATCTCAAATGCAAGCTTGTAGTTTAGTTCAGCTTGTGCTGCTCTTCCTTCATCTCCATTTAATTTCAGAACCAAGAATCTCTGGAGATACTTTTTATTAATCTGGACATCCAATAGAGTTACGTAAAGTGTTCGATATAATTTCATTAATCTGAACATTAAGTACAACTACGTGGAGTTGTACGAAATGGTTAATATTATTTCAGAAGACGACGTAAGCGAAGAAGAGTTGAATGAGGATCAGGTGAGTTAATTTAACTTTTGATATTAAGGGTCTGCAAATTATATTCGCGGGAACCATTAATCCAACCCACAGGAATTATATTAATCCGGCGTCTGCTTGTATATGCCTTGAATTCGATTTGGTCCACTAACTTAATATTAATTATTGCTGCAAACAAAATAATATGTTTTTATTAACTAGAAAAAACTCAATCGACGACGTACATACACTTTGTTATATTTATGTGGTTAATATTTTCCAGTTGGCATCTGTTTGCAGTTGCAGCTGATTTTCATACAACAAAAAGTTTTAGTTCGTTTTTATTTTAGAAAAGTTACGGTAGCTTAATGAAATATACTAGGCCTTTGGACCGCGGACTTTGTCGGACGAACAGTACGGCCATTGGACTAGAAAATGTCGAGATTCTTGCTATGCATCATCACCATGTTGCACATCTGTAACATATTCAATGGTCCTATTAATTTAAAAATCGAGTTCCAAAGCCTGTTTTAATCATTCTCTCATATTTTTCAAACATCGTGAACAATACAAAACAATAGTAGGAATCTCAATCGATGATATGACTATGGTGCTTTCTGAAATCCTAATTTCATTTGCGTGTTTCGTAGTCCCGCGTGATGATTTCTTAAATCAGCTTAGTGTTGGGATAAACTAAAAGACGCCCAGAAGTAGATATGCATTATATAGCTAAATAACAAGTTGCATATCACCTAAATACCCCAGGTCCATTTTAATGAGCATTTGCATTTTTTGTGTTTTATCTCTTAACGCCTTCGAAAATGATCAAATACCACAGCTGCCAACTTGTACGGTTTTTTGTTACCACTAAAATTTAATAGAAATTTTTGCCTTAATTAAACATTAAATATCGTTAGATTTCGGCGATAAATTAGGCAAATTTTACTATTAAGGGTGTATTCAAATCCAAACTGCTTATTTTGAGACACATTTGTAAATTCATTTTTGCTCCAAAATGCATCCAATTGGCAGGTTCTCTTATTCAGAAACTTTATAATGTCCGTATTGTCTCGATTGTTTGATAAAGGGAGAATATATTTTTTAAAAAGGCTGTCAATGTGGACATTTTGAACCGAATTTCCCAAAGCGATAGCGCTGGAAACAAAAAAAAAATATATCGTACTGTGAAAATAATTGTCTGTAAATCAATTTCTAATTAATTGAACGAAAAATAAAAACATGGGGCCCTTATAAATGTCTTCATAAATCACGCCGCCAAGTTTCATGTTTTTATTTTAAAAAATGAGTCTGGGAATGTGTCTCAAAATTTTGAGTTGTTGAGCGTGGAAAAAAATTCTTTTGAATACCGCCTTAAATTGTAGTGGTAAGAAAGACACGTGCAAGTTGGCAATTATGAAATATTGTTGTTTACTAATCAATCGAGGATAGCGTATTTAAATGATTATTCTACAGATAGAGTTACGCGTAACATTTGTATCATTTCGGTGAGTGAGAATTGAAAAAAAGAACAACAAAGGACCAGACGGACTAGAAGAGAAATTATCTTGCCCAGGAGGGGAACAAAAAATTACTGTTTGGTTGGATATGATATAAGCATGGATGTAAATTTCTACGCTTCTTAAAGTAAAATAAACATATCTGAACCAGAAATTTCACTTGATAAATAAAATAAAATATATATTACATACGGCACATATTTTATTTTATTTTTGCTGTTGTTGTTGTTTAAAACGTGTTTATACTACTTAAAAAAGCGTAGACGTTGGCAGTTATGTATATGTATAATGATCATTTATACTGATATAAATAATAATAATACATATTAGTATCAAAGCGTTTTTTTCCTGATTTTTCTTTCTTACTAATATTTATAAAATGAAATAAAATAGTATGAAAATAATGGTACATTTTATAAAAGCTTTACGAGGATGTATAAAAATGTTTTTTCAGTTGTTTTTCAAAATTGAATTGTTGTACTAAAAGAATTAATATGTTATCCTATAATCGTCGTTATATATAATATTGAAATTGAAAGTATCTCTTTATTGTTCTCAATATCCTAGCATTTGTTAAAACTACTGAGATTTTATTTGAACCTTGACTCTGATTTATTTAACAAGTCCTGTGTTTGAAAATAATTTATAAAAAATATTGTCTAAATTGCTTCTTAAAGCTCAGATAAATTTACGTCGTCTGTGGCCTTTGTATTTATCTGCATATTCCTCTTTGAAAAGAATATTTTGCAATCACCATTATGTTTTTGTTAGGTGTTTATTAAGAGATGTCATTAAAAATGTTTTACATATTTAATTTCGGAGTGAAAATTTATAGTTAATAACTAATAATAAAATCAGGTGAACTTTATGTAATAATCTACTTTAAACACTAAATCGCTTACTTTTTTTTCTTTATGTTGCTTAAAATGTATTTTTCATCAAATATTGTAAAGCTGTGGGATTTACTGTTATCGTTAGCCTTCAGTCTGCCAGTATATGTGTGTATCGTGCCTTTATTCCTAAATTAACACAATTAAAAAACTGAGATTTCTGATATTTTAATATGAGCTAATTATAAATAAAATTTCCAACCTGTCGCTAAAACCGCATTTAAATATCTTTAAAAATGGATGAATTGAAACGATTTTATAAATTTTCGAATTTGGTATTGCACTAGCCTACTCTTTACAAATCTCCCGATATTGGTATTTGACTCATATATATAGATAAATAAATTATTTTCGACCCTGGATATAAAAGTTTTGAATAAATTTTCTATTCAGTTTATGCAAAGGTAATTTTGCTTTCCTGTTCAAAACATTTTTATAAATGTCTTCTTTTATCTTATCTTTTATTTTCCTTTTTCTTTCTTTCTTTTCTTTTCTTTTTTTTTCTTTTCTTTTTCTTTTTTTGTAGTTGTGCCACTTTACGATTATGTGTATTATCTCCAGAAAAAACAAACATGACTGTAGACTAAAAATATGCTGTTTTTTATTCGAAATTTGGTGATCAAAGTTGTCTTACTTTTCTTTAATATAACAAACATAATAAACATAATAACCGCATAAACTTACCATAATAATTATCAATTGGAAATGTATCCAGTGTGAATTCTGAGATATCCTGATTCGGAGACAGTTTTTTTTCATAAAATAATGACGAGCAGGTTTGCTGAACAAGAAATTTAACTTGAAGAACATCAGTTTTATTATTTTTGTAAAAATCTTTGTCGCGTTTAAAAGACAAAGACCCAAAACATCCTCATAATATTGATTATATAAATAGGAAAAATATAAATGAAGACTATGAATCGATATACAAAGCTTGTGTAATTGATAAAATATTGAAACATCTGAAGAGAAATCTTTTTTAAATTTAGTTTTGTTATTGTATTATTATTATTATTATTATTATTATTATTATTCAGACATTTTTATGTTTTAGATAAAGTTTGACGAATAATGTAATTTTTCTAATGTCAACATACCCTGATTATATATCAGGAATCTGGTTCCTTCATAAACACAGGCTTCATTGTTAATCTAAACATGCTACAATAACACATTTACTATTTTAACTCAATCATATAAGTGAAGAAATGTCAGGGCCGAAACTAGGATTTTTTCACCCGGGGCAAGCATGGATTTTGGTTTCCCCCTCCCCCTCCTCCAGCCTCCTTTCCAAAATAAATTTATAAACAGAAGTTTTTGATCCATTGCTTTTATTTTTTATTTTAAATATGAAATAATTATTAAAAATTATTTTAATCTTAAGATTTTTGGTTGATTAGAAATCGGCCTATTGCAGTCATTTATATACTATATATATACATAATGCAAATCTAGTCATCACGATAACTGGACCAATAATACTGGACGAATTAAAATCTAATTGAGACAGTAAATGGATCTGCCAGTACCTTGGATTAGTTCATTAATCAACTACGTAACTTTCATAGATCGTTTACACTGTTTACAGGACACACAAAAGCAAAACATTCAAAACTTGTCATCAGGATAACGTCCGAAATACTGAACCAATTTAAACTTAATTGGGACAGTTTATTGATCTTCATGTATCTTGGATGAATTTGTTAATTAAATATTGTTTCGGTACCCCTAGGTGGTCAACTAGTGGAGAAAACGACCCTGTTCAAAGCAAAGATTACTTTCGGTTACCCGGTTGCATTGCTTTTTTTCCCCCAGATTTTGTTATTTGATTTTTGTACGGAACGATTCAAATCTTCTTTTGGCGCCTGGGGCATATGCCCAGCTCCCTCCCCTTAGTTCGGCCTTGAGTTCAAATTTTTCCAACTGAGAAAAGGCATTCAGGTAAGGAGTCGAACCAGGGATCTCTCGCTTAAATTGCTAAGAGACAATTTTCAAATAGTGCAGTACAATAAATTAAAAATTTACGTCTGAAACGAATATAACCTTGTCACAAACATTTAATGACAACCATTATGCAATTTTAACAAATGAATTAGTTTCGCAATGTTCCAGGAAGACGAAATGCATAAGCCACGTCAAACTTTCAGCATCCAAATTAGCCTGGCTCATATCTATTTTCTCGTTTCACACTTTTTTTGTATGCTTTGAAAAGAGAAAGGTGTCTCCCGTGCCAGATTGTTGGGGTTAAATATAGAAGGAAAACAAACGGAGACTGCCAACAATATTACATACTGAAAAGTTGGCAGCCAGACTCGCAGAGTGCTCCGCATTCCCCTATCTGAAGCGTCAGTTTGCTACTGTTGAGAGGCTAATACTCCGAAAGCCTGAAGTGGAACATCTCTCATATAAAGCTTTTAATAATGCTCAATTATTCAGAGCTGTAACATCGATGTCATGCCCATGCGGAATGGAAATGTAGATGTAAGATCCAGAAATTTAATTTAGAGATATACAGGGTGCGTCAGAAAAATGTATACATACACTGTTTAATGGGTCGTAACTTTCTAATTTTTCTTTCTTTTCAAAGTGCAATTAATTGGAAATAATGAGTACATCAAGATTAACTTTTGAAAAAAGAAAATTTATTTTAAAATACTTTTGAAAGTATGAAAATGCAGCAGAAGTACAAAAACAATATCGCAGAGAGCTTCAGGAAGGTCCACCTATGCTACTTACAATTCAGCGGGTAAAAGATAAGTTTGAAACGAATGCGGATGTTCATAGACAGCGGTCCGGAACCGCAACTGAGCAAGAATGCGCCACGACACCAAATGAAATGTTTGTTGAAGTTTGTGAATCTATAGACCACCGTTATAAGCCGTGTATTGACTAGAACGGTAATAAATTTGAGCATCTGCGGTAGGAGAAAATGTTATACATTTTATGTAGATCCTTTTGCAATTTAAATATTAATTATATGTGAATAAAAACTGGAGTTAAAATCATTCAAAGTGTGTATACATTTTTCTGACGCACCCTGTTTATTTCATCATGAGAGGTTTCTAACTGAAATATTATTTCCGTTGTAGGTGGGGGTCAAAGTTGACTATACGCATCAATGGCTAACCACTGACCGACCTAGACAATACCAAGCCTGACACAATTCACTCACATGTTGGTACCATCGGATCGGATCTGCCATTTAGCAGGCAGTTTTTTACGGATGCACAGTTAAGTACGCATGGAACTCCATGAAACCATGCATAATATATATGCGACGAATATAATATTTCATGTTGAAACGTCTTATGTATAGATAATATAATTATTATCCATGGTTTGATGTGTACTTAATTGTGCATCGGTAAAAAGCTGCCGAAATGGTAGATCCGTTAATACCAACATGTGAGTGAATCAGTCAGGCTGGATATCGTCTGGGTAGCTCAGTGGTTAGAGCATTGTGCGTATACCCAAGGTTCCAGGTTCGAATCCTGGCCTGGATACTTTTCATTCTGTTGGAGAAAAATCATTCAACTTTGGCCCACCAACTACAACGAATATACGTTTTGCAATTAGCTCACAGAATTTACATCATGGGTTAATATATAATCCGAATTCTTAGCATAAAAGCGATGTCAATAACGTTTTAAAACTAAGCACAGTTTAATGTTGACAGTTGAAAAATTACAATATTTCATAATTGAAAACCGTTACTCATCAACATATATATATATATATATATATATATATATATATATATATATATATATATTACATAACTTAAGGCTATTGTTATTCTGTAATTTTAAATAACCAACAGTGAAAGTTTAAACACGGAATTTTAGCTGACATGTTACAGTAGTGTGTTTTCTAATATTGTTAAATGTTACATTTCCATGCACCATGCTTGGAAACATTGAAACACTTTCAATTCATTTAATAATAACCTAAAATTTAAGCACAAAATATATAATAATAAATAACTGTTATATTGTTCGATCAAAAGTGACAGATATTCCATAAAAATTCCGTGAAAAGAGCGGTTTGATATGCATGTTCAGTGTTTGCATAAAGATCAACTACTACTACAATCATCAGAAAGTTCGGAGACTGGCTTTCCTAACGGATATGATTTATTGATATCATGTGTTATACACAACCACCTTTGAATCCTTTGAAATATTTCCCCTCTGCATATAAGCACGTTTTCCAGCGAGAGTACATTTACTGAAAATATTCCTGGAAGCCTTTGGGCAAGACGGTCTTCATTACGGTCGTCGCAGCTTCCTTAACCTTAGGTGCACTCTTGAAACGACGTCCTTTGAAAACATGTCGTAAGGACACATTGTTTTTTTCACTGTGCACCTGTTGCAACGTGTGTAATGTTTCTGTTGAAGATTTTTGAAACGTTGGCAAAATTTGATATTCGCGCGTTGTTTTTCAAACGCCATTTCTGTTTTCGATGAACACGACTGGCTACAGTTCACCGAGACGCAGTGTCTGGCAAATCCTTGCATTGCCAGCACTGACATTGCCAACGTACAACTTCTTCACCGCATTTCACGTCACATGTGTCTCTACCAACTGGCAAAATATATATCCTCTTCTCTAATCCGGGTTGGGGATATCAGCACAGTCTCGAACTTTTTTATCCTTAATAATATTGTTTATTGCTCCACGATTAGATTCTTGTTCCTATCTCATACTGAAAAGTCACTGAAGCGTCATTCATGCTGGTATGCAGGTGTGTATACCTGAATAACACTAAGACAATATGAAACACACAATAATAGGTAACGATGTGCTTTTACTGCTTGGAGTGGAATGTCAGTCTTGCATGATTCTAAAAATTTTGATAACATTGTTTGTAGCAAACCTCGCGTTGTAAATCTTTGACAGTTGCAACTTTTCATGTTCTTTGTAACAAATGTATTTATGTGTGACTGTGACTTAAAAAAAAATACTGATGGAGCTTAGTTGAGATAAGTTACATAATTTGGCTGCCCCACTCGGTTTGACTATAAGAAGAAATAGCTTTATTAAAGATCTATAGGATGTTAGCAGTCACCAAAGAAAAAACAGACCAAGTATATTTTATAGACATATTTTGTAAAATATACTTCATTTTTTATACTTCATCATGCCATTTCATTTCAAATGCTGTTATGCCATTCCAAAGCGGAAGCAAAAGTGCTGAAAAAGTAAAAGCAGTTGGCATCTTGCGTTTACTCGCAAACCAGACCGTACCCTGCATGTATCCAACTTGGTATTAAACAACAAATGAAAGTATTCAAAACATTACATTCTTTAAAACTCTAGCCCATATTATACATTTTATTTTATTTTTCTATTAGCTATTCGATTTGAAGATGGAAAAGTTCTGTGCACAATAAGTCAAGTGCCTTATTCCATTTTCATTAGGTCAGAAGCAACAGCGCGTCTAAGATTCATATTCCTTACCAATCGGATCTTGCCTCTGATGACTATGTTTTGTTCTTTTCAATTGTAAAGATCCTGGAAGCTAAGAAATTCGTACCAACAACGAGCTGAATCCATTAGTTCATCACTGCCACTGGGATATCACACAAAGAATTATTTGCAGCGCAAATATGAAATTTCCTAAATGATTATTTGCTATTACTTACTAGTGTAAATGTGCACAGATATTGGCGGGGAATATCTCTAATAAAAATCTATTTTGTATAAATGATTGGTTAATGCGAAGAAAAAACATTTAGTGTTCCTATGTTCCAATGCTGTAGTTGTGAAGTGACGACGAAGTTCGCACTGACTTCGCTTACTTTCAATCGACAGTGATTAATCGATTATCTCGATGCGTAGATTTTTGAGCAAATAGATTGGATTTTTTTTATTTAAAATCCTTGCATTGGTATTGGAATGCCAAGCGTAAGAGAGTAAGGGATGGAAAAAGGCCCCAGAGCCATACATTTTCAATTATCGAATAATAAGTACATTAAATTAAAATTTTGAGCGAAACAAAATATAGAATTTGAGTAAATAGGACTATAATACAATATTTACAAACATAATTAATAAGAATTATAAAAAATATAAGAGTACTAGCGGTTATAAAAGTAAAAATAAGAAAAATAATTAGAAAAATGCTATATTACAAAATTTACACTAGGGGATACCTATGCCTTTCTCAGCCAATCAGAGAAAGGAAAGGTAATCAATCAAATTTATCCAAAAGTAGCTCTCTCAGACATCCGCGAAGCAGTCTGTTGCTGCGGAACTGATAGTGGATTTTACTCGTACCTTTCTCAGCCAATCAGAGATAAGGAGGGCGTCCAATAAAATTTATTCTACTGAGATTAAGTTTTAACAGCAAAAAAGCAAAGGAAAAAGCTTGTATTACGCAGAAATTGACATTTAGTGTTAATCACTTTTTAACTCTGATAGTATAGTAAGGGGCAAAAGAATTGACAAACATATAAATATGAATAACTATGTTAGAAAATCATTTATTATAACATAAATCACATTATTTTTTTCAATAAACTATAATTTACAAAATATACAATCGTTTATTTTTTTAACCTTTTTATCATTTCGGGAAATACAATCTTGTAATCTTCTTTTCACACCGACGAAAAAATATACGCTAAAGGTAATCAATACATTATCCCATAAATCCCCAACAATGAGTTTTCATTCCATAATACTTGTTGAATCATCTTTAGAAAGAATTGTATTTACTGATAACTCGCTAAATTTAAAAAAAAAAAAAAAAATGACATTATCCCGTAAAACCTCAACAACGAGTTTTCAATAATACTTGTTGAATCATCTTTAGAAAGAGTTGTATTTACTGATAACTCGCTAAATTTTAAAATGATTGAACTCTGGGAAGTTTAAGGACCAGTATTTTTTTTAATTCTTGATTCTGAAGAACTTTTACTGTTTGGAAGTTTAAAGAGGACCCATTTAAAATAGACAGCATCTTTTAAAATTCTGCCAATAGTCCTCCGAAAGACGAAAGCATTAATTTTGCATTTTCAACCTTTGAATAATTTTCAAGTTATATATTTTGATGCTTTGCACAACAAATTTCACCAGACAACGTCGATTATTAGCGTAAAACGTGTTTTTCAGTCGCGATCCTTTAAAAAATGCCTCCATCCTATTCAAAACTTTGCCTGCTCTCAAACTGGCCTCTTTTCTTCTGCTGTCAGACGAGCCGAATATCGAGTTTACTTAGAAATGGGAGTCTGTTTCGAATTTTCATTTTCATGATATTTTGAATGTAATTATATCTTTATAACAAAGTCTTCGCGGAAACAAACTTACTGTACGCTGTTATTAAGTTTACTTTAGTACGTCAACTCTGTGAAATCCGCCAATGTATAATTCGCAAAGCCTATTATCCGCACTGCACGTCGGAATGTAAACAGTGAAAATTGCAGTTAACAGTTAAGCTCATTCATAAAGTTAAATGCGGTGGGTTTTTTTGTTCATGAATTATCAATTTTCCAATGAAATAAACGGTGATTTAAGAAAATTCATATATTTTGTACCCTGCATTCGAAAATAATAATTTGAGCTAAGTAAAAGAGGCAACCGAATCTAAATAGCAATTATGTTTGGTTAGTTGGTTATGCGTAACACAAACGTATGCTTTGCTCAAACGACAATGAAATTGTAACGTTAACTGACTTTATCTCAACATTGTGTTTGTTTATTTTACAACAGGGGTGAGTATTCCTTTCAGTAAAATTTCCGTGAGTGTATTTATATCTATTACGTGCCGCATGCGATTCTTCTTACAAATTCGTTGATAAAAAGCAGCCAATAGCAGCCAAATTCAAGATTTCAGTGGCTTTCATACTAGAGATGCAAAAGCAAAAACCAGTGAGCTTTTAAAGTATGCAAAAGATGCAGTTTGAATGCTGTTCCTACATTTTTAGAGGAACAAAATTTGGTTCAATGGCTAGCTTGGATAGATAAGTCAACTATAACTCAATGAACGACGGATGATGAAATTATAGCTGTTGTTTTAAACCCAATGAAACCGACATCGATTCTGATACTAAATCAGAGGATGAAAACATTAAGATAACTCATGTACAGGGTTTAGAACTGGGTATAAATATTTAAATTTCCTTGATCAACAAAATTTTATCCCAGAGCGCGAAGTAATGAGTATTCATAGATTTCAGTGATAAAATATTGACATCAAACCAAAACTTAAACTACTATTGTGTAACTGTTTAAAAAAAATGAAGAATCAGTAAAATTTGTACTGTATATAATTTAAAAAATTAAATATAAAATGAATTATAAAAAATATGCATTGTATATAATTGAATTTTTCTATATAGTAACTTATAGTTATTAAATATATTAAACCAATTTTGCATTACATTTTCCTTTTCTATTGCAATTTTTGTTTAATTGTTCCTAATTTATAGTCCGACTTTAAAAAATAAAATGTAAACAAAGAGATTACCTATAGTCGGTAAAAATCTACAATCCGCAAAACCTTCGGTCCCTAAGTGTGTGGATTTCACAGAGTTCGACTGTAGTGTGTTTCACTATTATAACTCGTGGACTGCACACTTCGGTTCAGCACCCCCGCACTCCCCACTATTATAGGAGCTCTAGGATTCCGTAACTTCAATTGCGTATAACTTTGTTGGCAATATAGTGATACTGATTCCTATACGAAATTTAATAAGGAATCGAATTGCGATATTTATTTTTATCAAAAATTCTATTTTATTAATTAAAAACGCAAATTGATGAAAGCAGGTTTTCAAAAGATGCCGACATTTGAAATTTTAATCGGTGCACTTAGTGTGGAGTTCACGAGTTAAAAGCAAAGTGGTAACAGCAGTATTTATTTAGAAATTTTGATTTTTGTATGAAAAAGATTTTTTTTAATGCTTTCTACTATATTTTCTGTTTTTAAAACTTTCTAAACTTAGTTAAAAATAAATTAGTGTTTCCTTTCCCGTTATTTATATAACTGTCGATACTTAATTTTATTTAGGTCTTATAATAATAACTAATAGATGACAAATTAATTTAACGGTGAAATGTTTTTGTACTAATTAATTAATAGATGATGCATATATAACTATCGTTTTAAATAGAAAACTTCGACTTTTATTTAGATTAGATACTTCTACATATCACCGATTTGGATACAACCAAAGCCAATTTTGTTGTAGAAGAAATCTCATAATCGACATTTTCGTAAAATTTGAGAAATTCAGAGGTTACTGAATCCCCTTAACAGAGCAATATGCACAAAGTTTGGAAATGCATTTATTATGCATTTTTTATTATTATTTTCCTAACAAATATTTTTTTTCTTATTCTTTCAAAAGATTTCCTTCCCAGATGTTTTCATTAATTTATTCCGAGACTGATCAAGATGGTATTTCATTTCATTAAGAGGCGTTAAATGATAAATATAGCCGAGAAATGAAAGAAATTTATTTGATGTAAGTCTAGCCAAACTAATCATTCTGCTAATATCCTACTTATTAAAGTGCAGTTTTTCGTGACATTTATTTGACAACTTTAGTTGTAATAACGAGTATAATGATACATATTCTACTCCAAAACATGAGAAGATCCAGATGAGTTTGGTGATAATATTTTGTGATATAATTTCTCTCACAAAATTTCAGATTAAAAAAATTCTTATTCGAATTTTTATATTTTCAAAGAAATCATTAAACTATCTTATAGTATGAAAATTGGAATTAAAGCATTAAAAGTCTGCACGGGCACGGGCATGACTTGCGGGTCGAGATCGGGCCAAATTTGTTTCATTAGGGTTGGACCGGGTGGGACACGGACTTACATGTTTTCCGTAACTTTGGGCCGGGACAGGAATGGACATCATTCTTTGTGGGCGATGTCAGACAGGCAATTTCTTTTTAACACTTTCCAACCTAGTTGAAAAGTGTTTATGACTTCGGTTTGTCTGGCCGTCTGCCGTCTGTCCGTGCTCTAACTCCCGTAAATATGCTCGGATTGCTCTGCAATTTTTGTATGTTATTGTCGTTACCTATAGCATGTTCCCTATTTCAACGGAAGTGTGTACCACTTATAGTTTTTTTTTACAGGAACACTCAAAAGAATTCCGTTACATTACGGTCAATGAGGAAAAATCATTTGCGATTTATTTTAATGATGTTACACAATTTCAAACACATTGTAATTGATATATGTCACGAAGGTGCATTACAAGAAGCTTAATATGGAATAGGGTGTGTATAGCACTTATAGTTACTTTACAGGGACAGTCAAAAGAATTCCGTTACATTACGTCTATGGAGAAAAATCGTCTGCGGTTTATTTAAATAATGTTTCACTATTTTAAACGCAATGAAATTTATATATATCACTAAGGTGCATTACAAGAGGCTTACTACTGAATATTGTGTGTACAGCAGTCATCGTTAATTTACAGGGACACACAAAAGAACTGTATGTTAACTACTGTATGTTAACAATAATTCCTGGAAGTGCGTTTTAAGTTACTGAACGCGATTTTAAATTTTACTCACTTTTTGTCTATTACGTGGTGTGTATAAATTGCTACGCGTGTATAAAGTGCTACGCGTTTCCTAACTGAACAAAAATTTAACATCCTATGTAGTACATCTACAAATCTATAGATCCTATACAGGGCTGAATAAAAGTATTCGGATATTTTTCCGAATATTGCATATGTTGGAAATTCCTGAAATTATGTTTTTAAATATGTTATGCGTTTTCCAAATTGTTTACTTAGATGTTATATTTCAGCTTATTAAACGGCATGATTTGTAAAATTATTTTGGAAGCGTTGGAAAGTGTTACATAATCTATGCTTGACGCATGATTTTTCGTTCTTGTTGTAAAAATAATAATGATATTGTGCATGTGTTAACATAGTCTTTAGAAATTCATTTTAGTATAATAAATTATAAAGAAATACTTTTAAAAATCTATTTTTAACACTTTCCAACGTAGTTAAAAAGTGTTTATGAATTCGGTTTTTCCGTCTGTTTGCCGTCTGTCTGTCTGTTTGTCCGTGCTCTAACTCACGTAAATATACTGATTGTCACACAATTTATATATGTAATTGATGTTCACTATGACATGTTCGGTATTGAAAATGAAGTGTGTCGCGCTTATAATTACTTTATAGGGACACTCAAAAGAATTCCGTTACATTACGGTCTATGGGGAAAAATAATTTGCGGTTTATTTTAATGATGTTATACTATTTCAAACATATTTAAATTGATATATACCACTGATGTGCACTACAAGAGAATATGGCGTGCATAGCACCTATAGTTTCTTTACAGGGACACTCAAAAGAATTCCGTTACATTATTACGGTCTATGGGAGGGAATCGTTTGCGATTTATTTTAATAATGTTTCACTATTTCAGACATATTGAAATTTATTATCACTGAGTTGCATTACTATTAGAATACTATGTGCATAACATTCATCATTCATTTACAGGAGCACACAAAAGAATTCGGTTAAAGTACTGTCTGTTAACAATAATTGCTGGAAGTATGTTTTCAGTTGTGGTACGCGTTTTAAACTTATCTAATTTTTTGCCTATTACTTGGTGTTTAATAAATTCTAGCGATCATATACAGGGCGGCACAAAAAGTTTCGCGCACATTTCCGCGAAAAAAAATCGCGAGTGATAAGTTTTTCCGCATTTTCATATTCGCGAGTAATCAAAACTCGCGAATGTTGAGGGATTATTGTATTCAATTTTATTATTATTTTTAATTGTTTATCATTGTTAACGAGTTAAAAACTTACGAGTAGTTCTAAGTAATTAATCTCTAATCATAAGGAATACTAGGGGAAAAAAAAGAAGTATAAAAAGAAAATGCAAATACGTAATTAACCTAAGTCGGGGAGGAGCAAGTTTTTCCTTTCCATTATTCAGACCACTTTATCAACGAATTGGTTATTAGATATGCAGAACAACTTTGCAAGGTTAAAATGAATTTACTCGTCTGGACTTGTTGGTTTCGCATATGTTAATAAAAGAAAAAATAACTAAAATAACTTTGAGTGATATTTTTGATTATTTGAACTAACTTTCAATGACACTATTTTGCATAATTTTTGTTATCACGTGACTCTGTGCTATTTTTCTTCTGATATAATTCAAGAACTGTAAATCCATCAAAATGACAGATCTCAGATATTCGTCTAATATTGTTTACATCATATAAGTCTATTTTTAGAAATTTATTATTTTTAGTAAGAATAGACTTACTGTTATATTTCTATTTCATTCATTTATATTATTTTTGACTAGTATTTACGTCTAATGTATACCCAAATACACAAAGACCTGCAAGAATGACAATTAAAAAAAAAAAAAAAAAAAAAAAAGTCATACAATTAATTTTTAGGTCTAAAAATATACATCAATAATTTTTTGTTCGCTTATACAAAGTATTATTCTTTTTCATCAAAAATTCCCATCAACAATTTTCAGCACTGCTGTTTTAAAACTCCAAATAAACTAAAAAAAAAAAAAAAAAAAAAAAAAAGAAGAAGACTGAAGAAGAAACTGTTCAGTATTTCTTTGGTCAGTGAGATTTTTGGGGAAAAAATATTAAGTGTTTTTATAGATGTCATCTGGATAAAATCTGGAAGTTTTATATCGAAACTGTTACAGCATGGATACTGATCACAGTCCGGATTTCGCAAGCATCGTAGTAATTAGATCCAGCTGTAGCAATAACGTTAGGAGTAGAATTTTTCTTGAGGGTTGGTTCACTCGGTTGAAGAATTCGCCGATTAAAGAATCTTGTATGATTCCACCTGAATATACAGTCTTACTTTAACGTAAGCTCTGTAAAGTCTTCTTGAATTCAACTGGTATAACTTTTGACTGTGAACATGTTTGGTGATAGTCTGGTTATCGTATGTTATTGCAGTGAAGAGGTGCTCAAATACAGCCTGAAACGGTTGCATAAAATTTTTAATAATTTGTATATAAATGTGTGTTTTTAATCTAATATTGTCTGATTAAATGTGATTTTTTACAATCAGATGTGTCATCGTTTATGTACATCTTCTGTTACAAAGTTATTATTAATTTTAATTTTCAGTGATGAACTATCACTATTTTGTGCAAATGAAACAGGAAAATGTAGTATAGTTAATGCGTGATATATGATTATTTTTTCCTGTCTCACGTTTTAACAATTTCCAACATAGTAGAAAATGTTTATGGTTATGGTACATCTGTATGAGCATTAGGTATGTGTATGCGCATTATGTATGCCTGGCAGCTCTCTAACTTTCGAAAGCTGCTTAGATTAGTACAAAAGTTAAATATGTTGTAAGTGTCACTATAACAAGTTCCCTATTGAAAATGGTGTGAGTAGCAATTATGTTTTGTTTTTTTACGGGGCCACGCAACTTGTATTTTTGATTGAACAAGAATATTTCTATTTAATTTCTAAAGCAAATAGTATTCGTCTTCTTGTAATTTTATCATCGCTCTTTTTCGTGTTTCAAAAGTTCGCAAACGTTCTGCATTTTTTTTTTCAACATAAAATGATATATATTATAAATACAGGGTGCGTTAGAAAAATGTATACATACACTGTTTAACGGGTCATAACTTTCTAATTTTTCTCTTTTCAAAGTGTAATTAATTGGAAATAATGAGGGGACCAAGATTAACTTTTGAAAAAAAAAATATTTTAAATTCTATTTTAAGTATAAAAATGTAGCAGAAGTACAAAAATAATATCGCAGGGAGTTTCAGACAGATCCACCTATGCCACTTACAATTCATCGGATAAAAGATAAGTTTGAAACGAATGGATGTTCATAGACAACGTTCCGGAACTGCAATTGAGCAAGAATGTGCCACAACACACAATGAAATGTTTGTTGAAGTTTGTGAATCAATTTCTCACCGTTACATAAGCAGTGTGTTGACCACACTGCAAAAAATAATTGATGATTTTACAGTATAAAACTGGCATCCCAGCTGCCAGTATTATACCGTAAAATTAACAGTATTAAACAGTAAAATAAGCAGTAATACGCTGCCGTGCAAGCAGTAAGTAATACGCTGCCGCGCATGCGCGGTAGCGTATTACTGCTTGCGCGGCAGCGTATTACTGCTTATTTTACTGTTTAATACTGTTAATTTTACGGTATAATACTGGCAGCTGGGGTGCCAGTTTTATACTGTAAAATCAACAATTATTTTTTGCAGTGCAGAACGATAATAGTTTTGAACATCTGGAGTAGGAGGAAAAGCTACATATACATTTTATGTAGATTATTTCGCAATTTAAATATTAATTATATGTGAATAAAAACTGGGAGTTATAATCATTCAAAGTGTGTATACATTTTTCTGACGCACCCTGTATATTTATTTATTTATGATTAAAGGAAAACACGGTTTTAATTTCAACATCCGACCATTTTCACCAGCTGCCATGCACAACATTATTTATTTAAAATTGTTTTATGCGTTAACTTGTACTTGCATTTTTATTTTTCATGATTTACAATATTTTTCAACATATGCTCCCGAACTTCACTTTTTTCATGCACTTAACCCTTGGTATTCCCCTAAAATTTGTCATTTAAACACCCATATGTTAGTTGGCCGTGATAGATTTCGATGAACTTGAGGTCTCGACGGGTAAGGAATAATTTTTTTTTTCACTTCCTTTCTGTGTTTTCCGTCGTCTTGGTGACGCCTGCCCCGCCCGGCATAACCTGTTCGCGTGACCTGACTCCAAACCAAACCATCATCCAAATCCTGCACCACGATATAAATAAAAAACTATTGCGTAAAGACGAAAAAGTTTTTTTTGTGAGAAGGGTTCTTGCTTATCCCAGTCTTTTGACTGTTTCTTAAATCTTAAATCTAAGGGATCAAAAAACTCTCCGCCTATCACAGCTGATGCTAGAGATCTTCATGGGGGCCAGAACTTTTTTCTTTCATTAGGCTTGGGTAGGGCAGGGCAGGGCTGGGCCTGGACTTATTCTATTCGCGCCATGACGGGTTGGTATATATTTTTTTAAAATAAAAATAATAGTGATAATGTGCATTTGTTTAACCGTTTAACGGAATCCTTAGAAATTTATTTTGATTTAATAAATTAAAGAAAAATGCTCTTTAAAATCTTCTTCTTCTTCTTCTTCTTTTTTTTTTTTTTTTTTTTTTTGAGAGAGCTTTAAAATTATGATAATGTCTGGTAACTCTTTTTAACCCGCAGTTTGGATGGGGTCGAGTTAGCGCTAATTATTTTCGTTGCGAGGTGGCACCGGGTCGGATTGACTCTAATTCATTCGGGTTATGGTCGGTTTCGGACTTTTGCAGGTCGGGTTCGGGTTAATCCGATTTTGCAAAAGAAAATTCAGAGTTTTTTCATATGAAAAATCATATATTTGAATATGAATGAACATACATACTTAAATTTCGACATAAAAGATAAAATTGTAGACTACTTTTCCATAATTGTATTAAATAATGATTAAATTTTTTTCCCTTTCTATTTCGGGTCGGTAAAAAAGCTTTTTTGTCGGATTCGGATCGATTCCATATAGAATTTGTCTGTTTCGGAACCCGGCAGGAATCTACATAAACTAAACCCTAATCCAAACCCTGTACCATGCTATATACAGGGTGTTCCAAAAACATTGGCCTCGGCTTTTATTCCTTAAATATTGATCCTAGACATATATTATAAATTGCAAAGTTACGTAAAAAAGGAACAGAATTTTATGAAATCAATTAAAATTTTCAGGGGATTAAATTTGAAGAAATAGAAAATTTAAATTTTTATACGGGCCCCATACAAAATAAATTCCCAATGTGTAAAATGTGCCCCATACACTAATAAGGTCATGCACAAAATTTCAGCATTTTATCATAAACAGTCGTAGAGATATGTTTGAACAAAATTGCTGAGTGGTTCAGTTTAAAATATATATATATGTCAGTATATGTTTTTTTTCTTCTAAAACTTTAAACGCGATTTTCTGGAAACTACATTTTTCAACATGGCAGCATGATAATTTGAACAATTTTTAATATTTTTGGATTAAATTTGCGTTCAGCTACGCATAATTAAATTGTCTATCTAAGGCCCATCGAGCCATTTTCTGAAAATTTTATTTTTTTATATTTTTTCCATAAGTAAAGTCAAAATTTTAGACGAAAAATGAACTTTTTTTTTTTTCAAAATAGCGCAATTTTCTTATTTTTCAAAAAATCAAAAATTTGAGCCGATGCCCCTTAGGTACAATCTTATTTTACAAGAAAAAACTGAGATTTTAATAGTCTTTTGTTTCTACATAAAGTTAGGATGTTGCTCATCGAGCCCGGATATTTTGGTACAGGCCAACGTAGCCGCAGATTTCCGACATAATATGTGACCAAATTTAACAACAACAAATAGTTTTTAATAAAAAACATCGTGGAATTATTAGTTTTAGGTAGCTTTTAATACAAAAAAGTATAAAGCTACCTATTGCAGCCGTTCGGACCAAAGCAGTTCCGGAAAATTTCGATATATTTTCACCGATCATGACTCCCAGACCCCAAAACCACCCTCCGTTCAAATGTTGATTTATATATATACATATATATATATATATATATCTCCATATATATATATATATATCTGACCTATGTCATACGATAACGCTCGTATTTATAAATCAATTTTGATGAAACTAATTGTGTGTATTAAGCTCACCAATGTCTCGACCGAGTTCGTTGGCCAGCTTGGTCCGCCATTTTGTTTCAAGATAGTGGCCATTTAAAAATTTAAAACTAAAATAAATATACAAAAAAGTTAAAAATTCAAATTTATTTTTTAATTAAATGTTAGGCCTTGATACGAGGATTCCAGAGCATTCTTTGGTTTACCTCTATCTTAAAAAATGGCTGAGATAGAGCAGTTTGAAATTCTAGGGTGGCTTACGTTTTGAAACAAGACAGCACATTACAAAAATTTTCATTGTTGTAATAATTTTCCCAATCATACGCATAAAACTATATATTCATATCCGTTAGCGCCAAATTCTCGCCAAACTTGGCGACATTTGGCGAAATATCGCCAAATTTGGCGACCAAAATAAGTCTTCATAAATGAAGCCAATTTGGCTATTGCTCAATAATTTGGCGAATTTCTTATTCAAATTCAGTATTAACGAATCCTTTGTAAACGTTTTCTTTCATTTTAACTTGCTGTTTTCGTGTAACATTAGCTAAAATTTTAAAACGAAGAAATAGGAAAGCTACCTTTTCCTCCCGGTACAGGCCGGAAGGACTTTTTCAATTAATTTTACCTCCTTCCTTAAAAAAAAAAAAAAATCCAAAATATACCAATTTTTCAGGAAATTTTAGACATTTATTTTGATTTAATAAATTACAGAGAAATATTTTTTTTAATTTACTTTTTTTTTTCTTTACAGACTTTAAAATTATGAATTTCTTTAACCACCTTTTCTTTCATTCTATACTACATTATTATTATTTATTATTATTTTTAATCAACCCTTTGAACGTAATATTGTCCAAATTAAGATGGACTTATCGGTTCTCTTTTTCAGAGGACAGATAGTGCTCATTTTGAATACATTGTTTGAAATTAGGATAAACTAATCAGATGGACAGCTTATCCTAATCGGCCACTGATCCACCATTGGCACATGCCAGGGTTGATACAGACTTGAGAAGAAAAAAACCCAAGCAGTCTAGAAAAATTCTAAGGAGTGCAAGAATTTTAAAGGACTTACTGTATTTTTTCATGTATGTGCCGTGCCTTCCGGTAACACGCACACCCTTACACTAATTTTTAATACCTCATTTAAAGAGAAAATGTATTTTATTCTATTAAAATCTAATAGCTAGTGCTAAATTTACAAAATATTTACAATGCACTGTTTACTGGTGTCGTAAATTTGAATACAAAATTGTCAGCGAAGTATAGTGACCAATCTACAGAGACTAGTCAAATTCCAAAATTTCATCATGTATCACCTGCACCTAGATTTTTAAAGTAAATTTTGAAGGGGAAAATTCCACGGCATAGACCCCCCCCCCCCCTAAAAAAAAATACAGTGACCTTTTTTTACTTTCTTCTATCAAATTGAACCTAATTTTTTTTTCTATATGTTTTCGGCTATGGCAAGCAGGTTCTATTAGAATTTGGGGATATTTCGACGAAAGGGGGCGCTGTGATCGATTTTTTCGTTCCATTTTCACTATTGTACCATCTAAAAGTGTATGAAGTTATGCTTCAAATTGAACCTAATTTTTTTTCTATGTTTTTGGCTATGGCAAGCAGATTCTATCAGAATTTGGGGATATTTCGACGAAAGGGGGCGCTGTGATCGATATTTTTGTTCCATTTTCACTATTGTATCATCGAAAAGTGTATGAAGTTATGTAGATAATTGAACCAATTTTTTTTCTATGTTTTTGACAATAGCCTGCAGGTCCAGGTTGAATTCGGGGATATTTCGACGAAAGGGGGCGCTGCCATCGCGATTTTTGTTCGATTTTCACTATTGTGTCATCGAAAAGTGTATGATGTTATGCAGATAATTAAACCAAAAATTTTTAATATGTTTTTGGCTGTAGCCAGCAGCTCCTACTAGAATGTGGGGATATTCCGCCGGAAGGGAGCGCTGTGATAGCCATTTAAAGATTTCATATTCAAAAAGATGTATAAAAAATTAGAAATCCTAAAAGTTTTTTCCGTTAAATGTTCGGCCTTGATCCGGAGAATCCGGAGCAGTTTTTGTTTTGTCTCTATATTAAAAAATAGCGGAGATATAGCGGTTTGAAATTTTAGGGTGGTTGACATTTTCAAACAAGACAGCAGAATTCATCCATAAACGGGTTTAATTTATGAGTTTTAGTTAACAGCGTTTCAGCAAATTTTCTTTCATTGTTGTAACCATTGTTCCTATTCTTAAATGCTTAACATACTATATATTTATATTCGCCAACGTCAAATTCTCGCCAAGCTTGGCGGCTATTGACGAAATATCGCCAAATTTGGCGACAAAAATAGGTTGCCACAAATGAAGCCAACTTGGCTATAGAAGACTAATTTGGCGATATTCTCATTCAAATTCAATGTTGACGAGAACTGGGAATGAATCTTCTTTAATTGGGTTCCACGCATTTTAGCTTCGTGTTTTTCAGTAAAATTAGCTAAAATCGTAAAACCAAGGAATAGGGAGGCTATCTGTTCCGGTCGGTACAGGCTAAAAGAACTTTTCGTAGTTTAGTATACATCAGTTGATTGCATCCCGGTAACCCGATGATTCGCAAGCAGCTGACGTACAACAGAATGACGAAAAATATTGATTTTATTGGCGATATGAGGACGAAATTAGAAGTATTAACATGATTGAGATAGAAGAAAGTTTTGGGATTGGCACATCCGACTAGTTTTTTTTAAATACACTGAAAAAAAAAATGTTGATTTTTGGCATCAAAATACTGGCATCCCAGCTGCCAGTATTATACCGTAAAATTAACAGTAATAAACAGTAAAATAAGCTGTAATACACTGCCGCGCATGCGCGGGAGTGTATTACTGCTTATTTTACTGTACAATAATCATTTAAACTTTACTTTTGTAAACATGAGAATATTTTTATTTTACTTCCTTTAAAGGTTTAATCTCTTCCTAGCCATACGTGCTTAAGCAGTATCATTCACCGTGTAATATATAAGCTTCCATTTTCTACTCTTGTATACTTCAATTAAATCATTGTTCAATGCTAAATTATACTTCGCGATAATTTAAGAAGTTTTTAAAGAGTATTTGTTTATTTAAGGAGTTCTAATTCTAAGTACTCCTTGGAAACTTTTTTATTTGTAAGGAGTTTCTAAGTAATCTAAGGAATCTGTATGAACCCTGAATCCAGAAAATCGTTTTAAAACACCAAATTTGGCGACATTATCAGAAAGATCCATTATTTCTATAGGAAAATGGAAAACGTATTATTCGGTTTTTTAAAACTTAAATTGGAATATCAACAAGTTTTATTCCTTTATGTATAAAAATGATTTCTCAAAAGAGTCAGAAGGTAGGTAGTTTAGATTCGGGAATAGGCTTAAGCTATTTGAACTGCATTATCGAATAAGATTATTTTCATAAATTTGGAACGAAAGTAAACGACGGATTTCGTCATTCCGCTAAAATGAAGTTTTAGTCACACAGTAGTATGTCTTTTTTCCAACACTTACGTGTTTTCAGAGTATATATTTTATGGAATGCGATTTATGAGAGCTTTCTTTCTGAAAGTCTATGCCTTTTATTTTGTTTTCTTTTATCTGGTTAGCTATAAATCAGATACAGGTGTAGAGAAAGAATTGGCTGGTGTCTGAATAGC